>CM033644.1:204941741-205196510 GCA_019512145.1 Engystomops pustulosus
CCGTGGTGCCGGAGCTTATTTTAGTTAGTGTTTTAAACCCCCTGTATCGCGGTTTAAAACACTTTTTAAACGTTATAGCCGGCGCAGGCAGGTACGCGCTCGGCGCTACCGTGCGCGCGGCTACATAGGAAGTGAATGAGCCGCGTGCACGGTAAGCGCCGAGCGCGTACCTGCCTGCGTCGGCTATAACGTTTAAAAAAGTGTTTTAAACCGCGATACGCGGTTTAAAAACACTAACTAAAAATGCTCCGGCACCAGCTCACCCTGAGCTGGTGCCCGGTATTGCCATCGGAAACCTGCACTACAAGTGGTAGTTTCCTTTAATATACCCCTACACAGGGCTAAATACAAAAAATTAAAATAGAAAAAAATATATGTAAATCCCCTTTTCACTTGGAATGGAAAACAGAAAATAAGAACACAAAAATTATTATTGCTGTGTCTGCCATAACCTCAAGTCAAGTATATATATAAATTGTTATTTTATGTTTTATTTGGCAATAATAAATGTTTAGTTGGTCAAAGATTTGTCTACGAAATAAATGTCATTTGTTTCTAGGCTCTTGATATCTTCGCTGCTATTGTATGCATGGGATACTAAAAGACAGCGGTGAAATACCTAAGCCCACAAGCCTGGATGTGCAAAGTGAAGGAAATGCAAATGCCTATCGATTATATGTTCAGAAGAATATCGAAAGAACACGTCCTGGATGCAAAGCAGCATGTGAGCAAATCAGGTACAGTTATCAAACTAAAGCAAGAAAAATTAAAGGAACACCTACCATCAAAATCCATCAGGATAAACAATGGGCACTTACTCATAGATCAGGACCGGCGTGACTGTGGTAATCTCTATATTTAGTTCATCGCCCCATTCCTTCTAAATCAACTTTTACAATTATGCTAATAAGTCAGAAGGGCTCCTGGGGGTGTTACAGAAGCCTTGTGCTGAAGTTACACAGGCGGCTTACACTGTCTTACCCTCCCCTACTCCCTTAACCTTCTTCTTTACCCCTGATGTAACTTTCACTCCAGCATTGATTTTAGGACACACAGTGCAAGGGGAAGGTGCTCCGAAACAATGTAACAGCCCTAGAAACTGCACCATGGAGGGGCTCTGGAAAGCCCCCCAAGCACAGTCACAGTGCCTGGATCTAAGTAAGTGCTCAGTTTTATCATGCTTGTATTTCCAGAGTAGATTTCTATGTTTTAAATTGGATTAAATGTAATTTGCCAATAGTATTTAAGATTACAAAGCTACATATCTTGCAATTTATTTTAAAGAAAACCATTATTTTAAATATTTTTGAAAGTGTTATAGTGCAGAGCAGGTAAAACAAATTGAAAAAAATTTTATAATGATTATTATATTAACATGTCTGCTTTTGTTAGTTAGGGGTTCTAGAAGGCAGCTATGATTGTCAGTCATTGATAAGACCTATATGTGTGGAAGGTCATGGTGTAAGTTAATGACCAGTGATGATTGAACCTAAACTTTTTGAACCTGAAAATCTGCTTGAATCCAGGTTCGGGCACTTGAACCCGAATCCACCCCCACCAGAACAACTGCAATTGGTGCTGATATTCAGGGATTGAGATCCTCCAGTGTACCACAGTGATTTGAATGCCACGGGTGACTTGCCCGGCATTTAAAAGTTAACATCTGCAATGTGGCCAGCACTGATACCTGGTGTTTGATGGTGGTGGTGAGGTTTGAGCTGGACTCAAACCTCTAACGATTTGAGGTTGACACTGGGTGACCGAAACCAGTGCGTTTGGCACGGACCAGAACTTTGCGGTTTCAGTTTGCCTCCAACAAGTAATACCTATTAAACATTTCTTGAGTGGTAGCTCAGTTAAGATCATTAGTCATATTTATATATTAGTGGACAACATCTTATTGTCACGGGTGCTCACCCGTGCCCATCTGTGTTTTGCAGATGGTGCCTGTGCTTACCTGTCCCTGATTCCTGTTCCCAGTCCTGCCCGCCGTGTGTGAGCCGGCTTCAGGAAATTTAAACGCCTAGCGATCGTTAATTGGCGCTGAGAATTTCCCAGAATTCTATTAAATCTGCCTCTCCCTGTACACCTGATGATCTTCGTGCGTGGCCTTAGGAGAAAGCTGTGTTCCATGCTCTCTGCTGTTATTGTGATTTCCCGTTGTGAAACCTGGCTCTGTTCCTGACTACGCTGCTCCGCTGCCTGGGCCTGCCTATTCCTACGTCCCGCGACCTGATCCCTGCTGCCCGTTGACCTCATTGCCTGTCCCCAACTACGATTTGCTCAACGCTTTGTACCTTGCCTTGGCTGTCACTGCGGACAAAGTCGCAGCTGTGGAACAACCTTTTGGTACCACAACCCGCAGCAAGTCAAAAACCCGCCACTTGTAGATTCCGGTTCCAGTTGTCGGCTTACTCATGTCCGCGATGGTCCCAGTGTCAAAGGTTGGTCTAGATATTTTGCTGCCCTGCAAAAACTAAGTCTCAAACCTTTCATTAATTATTGAGAATGGGACTTCCCTCCTATATGAACTATGGGGTCTGTTTTTGTGTCCCAGTGTTGGACCTCCACAGTGTACCACAGTGATTTGAATGCCACGGGTGACTTTGCCTCCGGCATTTAACAAGTTAACACTGCAATGTGCCAGCACTGATCCTGGGTGGTTATTGATGGTGGTGGAGGTTTGAGCTGGACTCAAACCTCTAACGATTTGAGGTTGACACTGGGTGACCGAAACCAGTAGCGTTTGGCACGGACCAGAACTTTGCGGTTTCAGTTTGCTCCACACAAGTAATAACTATTAAATTCATTTCTTGAGTGGGATAGCTCATTAAGATCATTAAGTCATATTTATATATTAGTGGACAACATTCTTATTGTCACGGGTGCTCACCCGTGCCCATCTGTGTTTGCCAGCATGGTGCCTGTGCTTACCTGTCCCTGATCCTGTTCCCAGTCCTCCGGCCGTGTGTGAGCCGGCTTCAGGAAATTTAAACGCCTAGCGCATCGTTAATTGGCGCTGAGAATTTCCCAGAATTCTATATAAATCTGCCTCTCCCTGTACACCCTGCTGGATCTTCGTGCCTTGTGCCTTAGAGAAAGCTGTGTTCCATGCTCTCTGCTGTTATTGTGATTTCCCGTTGTGAACCTGGCTCTGTTCCTGACTACGCTGCTCCGCTGCCTGCCTTGGCCTATTCCTACGTCCCCGACTCTGATCCCATGCTGCCCGTCCTGACCTCATGCCTGTCCCCAACTACGATTTTGCTCAACGTCTTTGTACCTTGCCTTGGCTGTCACTGCGGACAAAGTCGCAGCTGTGGAACAACCTTTTGGTACCACACCGCAGCAAGTCCAACCCGCCACTTAGATTCCGGTTCCAGGTGTCGGCTTACATCATTGTCCGCGATGGTCCAGTGTCTAAGTGGCGGGTTGGACTTGCTGCGGTTGTGGTACCAAAAGGTTGTTCCACAGCTGCGACTTTGTCGCAGTGACAGCAAGGCAAGGTACAAAGACGTTTGAGCAAAATCGTAGTGGGGACAGGCATGAGGTCAGACGGGCAGCATGGATCAGAGTCGGGAGTAGGAATAGGCCAGGCAGGCAGCGGAGCAGCGTAGTCAGGAACAGAGCCAGGTTCACAACGGGAAATCACAATAACAGCAGAGAGCAGATGGAAACAGCTTTCTCTAAGGCACAAGGCACGAAGATCAAGAGGGTGTACAGGGAGAGGCAGATTTTATAGAATTCTGGGAAATTCTCAGCGCCAATTAACGATGCGCTAGCGTTTAAATTTCCTGAAGCGGCTCACACACGGCCGGAGGATGGGAACAGGATCAGGACAGGTAAGCACAGGCACCATGCTGGCAAACACAGATGGGCAGGGTGAGCACCCGTGACAATAAGAATGTTGTCCACATATATAAATATGACTTAATGATCTTAATGGCTATCCCACTCAAGAAATGAATTTAATAGTTATTATGTGTGGAGCCAAACTGAAACCGCAAAGTTCTGGTCCTGCCAAACGCTAGCTGGTTTCGGTCACCCAGTTGTCAACCTCAAATCGTTAGAGGTTTGAGTCCAACTCAAACCTCCAACCACCATCAATAACACCCAGGATCAGTGCTGGCACATTGCAGATGTTAACTGTTTTAAATGCCGGAGGCAAAGTCACCCGTGGCATTCAAATCACTGTGTACATGTGGAGGTCCAAATACTGGGACACAAAACAGACCCCCATAGTTCATAGGAGGAAGTCCCATTCTCAATAATTAATGAAAGGTTGAGACTTTAGTTTTTGCAGGGCTAGGCAAAATATCTAGACACAACCTTGACACTGGACCATCGCGGACAATGATGTAAGCCGACACCTGGAACCGGAATCTAAGTGGCGGGTGGTTGACTTGCTGCGGTTGTGGTACCAAAAGGTTGTTCCACAGCTGCGACTTTGTCCGCTGACAGCCAAGGCAAGGTACAAAGACGTTGAGCAAAATCGTAGTTGGGGACAGGCATGAGGTCAGGAGGGCAGGCATGGGATCAGAGTCGGGGACGTAGGAATAGGCCAGGCAGGCAGCGGAGCAGCGTAGTCAGGAACAGAGCCAGGTTCACAACGGGAAATCACAATAACAGCAGAGAGCATGGAACACAGCTTTCTCTAAGGCCACATGCACGAAGATCCAGCAGGTGTACAGGGAGAGGCAGATTTAATAGAATTCTGGGAAATTCTCAGCGCCAATTAACGATGCGCTAGGCGTTTAAATTTCCTGAAGCCGGCTCACACACGGCCGGAGGACTGGGAACAGGATCAGGGACAGGTAAGCAGGCACCATGCTGGCAAACACAAGATGGGCACGGGTGAGCACCCGTGACAATAAGAATGTTGTCCAACTAATATATAAATATGACTTAATGATCTTAATGAGCTATCCCACTCAAGAAATGATTTAATAGTATTACTTGTGTGGAGCAAACTGAAACCGCAAAGTTCTGGTCCGTGCCAAACGCTACTGGTTTCGGTCACCCAGTGTCAACCTCAAATCGTTAGAGGTTTGAGTCCAGCTCAAACCTCCAACCACCATCAATAACACCCAGGATCAGTGCTGGCACATTGCAGATGTTAACTGTTTAAATGCCGAGCGCAAGTCACCCGTGGCATTCAAATCACTGTGGTACACTGGAGGATCATCAATCCCTGAATATCAGCACCAATTGCAGTTGTTATGGTGGGGGGTGGGATTTCGGGTTAAGTGCCCGAACCTGGATTCAAGCAGATTTTCAGGTTCAAAAGTTTAGGTTCAATCATCACTGGTCATTAATTACACCATGACCTTCCACCATATGGTCTTATACAATGACTGACATCATAGCTGCCTGCTGAACCCCTAACTAACAAAAGAGCAGAACAGTAATTAATCATGATTAATAATTTTTTTCAATTTGTTTTACCTGCTCTGCACTCTAACACTTTCAAAAATATTAAAATAATGGTTTCTTTAAAAATAAATATGCAAGATAATGTAGCTTTGTACTAATATATATTTGGCAATTACATTTAACCAAATTTATTAAAGAAATCTACTCTGGAAATCAAGCATGATAAAAATGAGCACTTACTTGTAGATCCAGGCACTGTGACTGTGCTTGGGGGGCATTTCCAGACCCCTCCATGGTGCAGTTATAGGCTGTTACATTGTTTCGGAGCACTTCCCTCTTGACTGTGTGCTAATAATCAATGCTGGAGTGAAAGTACATCAGGGGGTAAAGAAGAAGGTTAAGGAGTAGGGGGAGGGTAAGACAGTGTAGCCGCCTGTGTAACTTCAGCACAAGGCTTCTGTAACACCCCCAGGAGCCCTTCTGACTTATTAGCATAATTGTAAAAGTTGATTTTAGAAGGAATGGGGCGATGAATACTAAATATAGAAGATTACCACAGTCACGGTGCCTGGATCTATGAGTAAGTGCCCATTGTTTATCCTGATGGATTTTGATGGTAGTGTTTCCTTTAATTTTTCTTTGCTTTAGTTTGATAACTGTACCTGATTTGCTCAACATGCTGCTTTGCATCCAGGACGTAGTCTTTCAGATATTCTTCTGAACATATAAGTTCGATAGGCATGCATTTCCTTCACTTTGCACATCCAGGCTTGTGGGGTTAGGTATTTCACGCTGTCTTTTAGTATCTCCATGCATACAATAGACGAAGATATCAAGAGCCTAGAAAAAATGACATTTATTTCGTAGACAAATCTTTGTACCAACTAAACATTTATTATGCCAAATAAAACATAAAATAAAATTTATATAATATACTTGACTTGAGGTTATGGCAGACACAGCAATAATAATTTTTGTGTTCTTATTTTCTGTTTCCATTCCAAGTGAAAAGGGGATTTACATTATTTTTTTCTATTTTAATTTTTTGTATTTAGCCCTGTGTAGGGGTATATTAAAGGAAACCTACCACTTGTATGGTGCAGGTTTTCCGATGGCAATACCGGGCACCAGCTCAGGGTGAGCTGGTGCCGGAGCATATTTTAGTTAGTGTTTTTAAACCGCGGTATCGCGGTTTAAAACACTTTTTTAAACGTTATAGCCGACGCAGGCAGGTACGCGCTCGGCGCTTACCGTGCACGCGGGCTTCATTCACTTCCTATGTAGCCGCGCGCACGGTAGCGCCGAGCGCGTACCTGCCTGCGCCGGCTATAACGTTTAAAAAGTGTTTTAACCGCGATACAGGGTTTAAAACACTAACTAAAATAAGCTCCGGCACCAGCTCACCCTGAGCTGGTGCCGGTATTTCCATCGGAAACTGCCACTACAAGCATAGTTTTTAGGACATATTTAAATATTGAGCACCTAGTTGATAACAGGGTATGCCGATACCTGTCCCGGGGCTGGGCCTAATGAAGAGGTGGACGCACAGGGTGGGTGTCACCATTTGTATACTCTATTCCAGTTTATAGAAGGGCCCTACCATGTAGCCTGGCAAAATGGAGACCAGCAGACCACAGTTATCTAGAAAAGTGGCATATCCCTGAGGATATGTCATACCACTGATGGGAAAACCCCTTAAAACATACAATATATGCTCATAATGAATCATTTCCTGGATTCACGGCCATTACTTAATACTTTTCATGATCCAGATGTAAAAGGACTCAATTTTGTGATGAAGGTGTATGTTTATACTAGAATTTAAAATTGGTAGTAAAAATATATTGGGGTAAGAGAAAGAAAATGCATTTTATTTTTTTCTGGGTTTCATATATCGTAAATAGGGTTAAACTCTACAGTTGAAATTACTTTTAATACTTTGTGCTTTTGTTATGTCTACTACTTTTAAAAATATAGAAACCCATAACTTTTTTAATGGGGATTGTGAAGATTCATAGTATCCATGTCCACAGTATAAGCCTATGTGAATAGAGGAAAACAATCAATCAATCAATCTTGTTAGACTTTTTAGGTCTTTGTGATATATATATTTTTTGTTTAACAAATATAAATTTTTAGTGCTGCCTTTATGGGATACATATAACAATATTGATATCAATATTTTTATCAAACTATTTTCCACTTTATGTTTTGCATTTTGGGACATGTAATACACTTTTTAAAATTTATGTGTAAAGTTTTAATCCTAAATTCCTTTTTTATTTTTATTTTTTAAACTTTTTTTTAGCTTTTCTAATTTCTTTAGTTCCCCTAGCTGGCTTCACTTTTAAAAGAACTTGAATGTTTATATTCATGACTTAGGCCTGACAAACACACCACATTTTTGGGGGGACTCGAGTTACCGCAAAAACAGGAACTAATTACCATTCACCCCTCACCCCATATGTTCACCTGTCTGAAACGGGCGCAAAAAGGGGATCATTTCCCCTGATGCGGCAACGGTCGATGCATGAGGCTTACTTTGCCACATTTGGACTCGAACCATGTGTTTTCAGTTCCATAGAGCCAACCAGAATTTGTCGCAGCTCTGTTTGGGATATTTATATTTGTACAGCGCTGCGAGAATAGACACCGCTAATAAATAAGCTTTTTGAAAATTATTAAAAATTAAGATTCAAAACATGAACAGATCTGGACCCCGAATAAAGCACTTGCCACCAAGCAGAATAAAATGGGATATGTGGTGTGATTAAAGTTAGGAGGGCGTTTTTTTTTCTCTTTTTACCCTACCAGCGGGACAAATGTGGGAAGGGTGTGGGAAGGGTGGGGTTTGTGTTAGAACTGGAAGAAGAAAATATGCAAATAAGATCAAATGATAACTAATAGGAATTGGGCATTGTTTTAGTAGAATAATATATTGTATTTTTTGGACTATAAGGCGCACAGGAATATAAGGTGCACCTAAATAAATGCTGCTAAAATGTCTAGTTTCATATATAAGGCGCACCGGATTATAAGGGGCACCTGATTATAAGGGAATAACCAGCAGGTGGCAGACCTGTGCACAGTCAAGGCAGTCTGTGTCTGTAAATATGGTTCATATATGAGGCGCACTGACTATAAGGCGCACCTTTGATTTCTGAGAAAATCAAAGATTTTGTGCCGCCTTATATTGAAAGATACGGGTAATATCTGTATTTGTAAAGGATGTCTATTTGAACTACTAGCCTTATGTAACAATTTTCTTAACATATAAATATAAGAACAAATTCTTCTTTTTGAATTGTATGTAAAATCAATAAAAAGTTTTTCTATATAAAAAAGAATAAAAATATATTAATATAGTATACATACTTACCATTTGTCTCTTAATCATAGGAGCTGTTCCCTCATATTTTTTCACCCAAAGAACATCAGTATGGAGGAATAAGTGCCAAAATCCTGCTTAGGTTTGTAGTCTGTACTGAAATATTATTGTATCCAATTGTCACCCATGGAAGAGTCGCTTCTCTTCAGTTTTATACCTCTAAGTCCTGAATACTTGTTGATAGAGCATGTTCCATCACCTGCAACAAATATAGGAAGTAAGTGAAGGTAACAATGTAACTTACAGGGGGAGATTGTACTTACTAGAGATGACGAGCACTAAATGCTCGGGTGTCGTATCTTCTGAACTCCGAACATTTCCCGATGCTCGAGTGCTCGTTTCGAGTAACGAGCCCCATTGAAATCAATGGGAGACCGAGCATTTTTTCAGCAAAATACAAACTGACCGGCACAGTGAAATACACAGTGCAGAAACAGATTGCAGATGTTCGGAATCTGCGATCTGCTCCGGAGACACCCGTGCAGAACGTGGTTCTCCGCAATAGTATTTGAAAAACAATATGTGTGAAGAACAACTTGCAGATGTTTCCACCAAAAATCTGCAAGTTGTTCTCTACACATATTGTTCTTAAATACTATTGCGGAGAACACCGTTCGCACGGTGTCTCGGAACAGCGCAGATGTTCCTGAACATCTGCAATCTATTCTGCACTGTGTTATTTCACTGTTTTCTTCAATTAAACGATGAAATTAAAATGTTGTATTTGTATTTTTTTTATGTGTCTTCACTTCTATTTTTTAATAAATGCTCGTTATCGAGCAGGGCAAATACTCGTCCGAGCAACGGCCGGTCCGAGTATGCTAATACTCAACGAGCATCAAGCTGGACGCGATAATCGACTCATCACTAGTACTTACCCATCCGACTGATTTAGCTAAAGTGCATTGTCCGACGATCATGCACTGTGCCGCAATTCACTAGATCGAAGGTCGCTAATACCGAGGAACTTCCTGCCAGATGGCTCCAGCTTTCCGTCGACCCAGGTCCGCCCGAAAGAAGAAGTTCCATGACCTGTCCTCGTTTGTCCAGGTGTAGCAATAAGTTCTTTGGTCTTGCCGAAACAATTTTAAGAGGTTACTAACATCACGCGCTTCAATGATAGCAGTGGGGATTGTCCGTTCACGGTAGCGCCGAGCGCGTACCTGCCTGCGCCGGCTATAACGTTTAAAAAAGTGTTTTAAACCGCGATACAGCGGTTTAAAACACTAACTAAATATAGCTCCGGCACCACGGCGCGGCTACATAGGAAGTGAATGAGAGCCGCGTGCACGGTAAGCGCCGAGCGCGTACCTGCCTGCGTCGGCTATAACGTTTAAAAAGTGTTTTAAACCGCGATACCGCGGTTTAAAACACTAACTAAAATATGCTCCGGCACCAGCTCACCCTGAGCTGGTGCCCGGTATTGCCATCGGAAACCTGCCACTACAAGTGGTAGGTTTCCTTTAATATACCCCTACACAGGGCTAAATACAAAAAATTAAAATAGAAAAAAATAATGTAAATCCCCTTTTCACTTGGAATGGAAACAGAAAAATAAGAACACAAAATTATTATTGCTGTGTCTGCCATAACCTCAAGTCAAGTATATTATATAAATTTTTATTTTATGTTTTATTTGGCATAAATAAATGTTTAGTTGGTACAAAGATTTGTCTACGAAATAAATGTCATTTGTTTCTAGGCTCTTGATATCTTCGCTGCTATTGTATGCATGGAGATACTAAAAGACAGCGTGAAATACCTAAGCCCACAAGCCTGGATGTGCAAAGTGAAGGAAATGCAAATGCCTATCGAACTTATATGTTCAGAAGAATATCTGAAAGACTACAGTCCTGGATGCAAAGCAGCAGTTGAGCAAATCAGGTACAGTTATCTAAACTAAAGCAAAGAAAAATTAAAGGAAACCTACCATCAAAATCCATCAGGATAAACAATGGGCACTTACTCATAGATCCAGGCACCGTGACTGTGGTAATCTTCTTATATTTAGTATTCATCGCCCCATTCCTTCTAAAATCAACTTTTACAATTATGCTAATAAGTCAGAAGGGCTCCTGGGGGTGTTAACAGAAGCCCTTGTGCTGAAGTTACACAGGCGGCTACACTGTCTTACCCTCCCCTACTCCCTTAACCCTTCTTCTTTACCCCCTGATGTACTTTCACTCCAGCATTGATTATTAGCACACAGTGGCAGAGGGGAAGTGCTCCGAAACAATGTAACAGCCTATGAAACTGCACCATGGAGGGGCTCTGGAAATGCCCCCCGAAGCACAGTCACAGTGCCTGGATCTACAAGTAAGTGCTCATGTTTTATCATGCTTGATTTCCAGAGTAGATTTCTTTTAATAAATTTGGTTAAATGTAATTTGCCAAATTAGTATTTAGATTACAAAGCTACATTATCTTGCATATTTATTTTTAAAGAAAACCCATTATTTTAAATATTTTTGAAAGTGTTAGAGTGCAGAGGCAGGTAAAACAAATTGAAAAAAATTATTAATCATGATTAATTAACATGTCTGCTCTTTTGTTAGTTAGGGGTTCAGCAGGCAGCTATGATTGTCAGTCATTGTATAAGACCATATGGTGGAAGGTCATGGTGTAATGTAATGACCAGTGATGATTGAACCTAAACTTTTGAACCTGAAAATCTGCTTGAATCCAGGTTCGGGCACTGAACCCGAATCCCACCCCCCACCAGTAACAACTGCAATTGGTGCTGATATTCAGGGATTGATGATCCTCCAGTGTACCACAGTGATTTGAATGCCACGGGTGACTTTGCCTCCGGCATTTAAACAGTTAACATCTGCAATGTGCCAGCACTGATCCTGGGTGTTATTGATGGTGGTTGGAGGTTTGAGCTGGACTCAAACCTCTAACGATTTGAGGTTGACACTGGGTGATCCGAACCAGTAGCGTTTGGCACGGACCAGAACTTTGCGGTTTCAGTTTGCTCCCACACAAGTAATAACATTTAAATTCATTTCTTGAGTGGGGATAGCTCATTAAGATCATTAAGTCATATTTATATATAGTGGACAACATCTTATTGTCACGGGTGCTCACCCTCCCATCTGTGTTTGCCAGCATGGTGCCTGTGCTTACCTGTCCCTGATCCTGTTCCCAGTCCTCCGGCCGTGTGTGAGCCGGCTTCAGGAAATTTAAACGCTAGCGCATCGTTAATTGGCGCTGAGAATTTCCCAGAATTCTATTAAATCTGCCTCTCCCTGTACCACCTGCTGATCTTCGTGCCTGTGCCTTAGAGAAAGCTGTGTTCCATGCTCTCTGCTGTTATTGTGATTTCCCGTTGTAACCTGGCTCTGTTCCTGACTACGCTGCTCCGCTGCCTGCCTTGCCTATTCCTACGTCCCCGACTCTGATCCCATGCTGCCGTCTGAACCTCATGCCTGTCCCCACTAACGATTGCTCAACTCTTGTACCTTGCCTTGGCTGTCACTGCGGCAAAGTCGCAGCTGTGAACAACCTTTTGGTACCACACACCCGCAGCAAGTCCAACCCGCCACTTAGATTCCGGTTCCAGGTGTCGGCTTACATCATTGTCCGCGATGGTCCAGTGTCAAAGGTTGGTCTAGATATTTTGCCTAGCCCTGCAAAAACTAAAGTCTCAACCTTTCATTTAATTATTGAGAATGGGACTTCCCTCCTTATGAACTATGGGGGTCTGTTTTTGTGATCCCCAGTAGTTGGACCTCCACAGTGTACCACAGTGATTTGAATGCCACGGGTGACTTTGCCTCCGGCATTTAAACAGTTAACATCTGCAATGTGCCAGCACTGATCCTGGGTGTTATTGATGGTGGTTGGAGGTTTGAGTTGGACTCAAACCTCTAACGATTTGAGGTTGACACTGGGTGACCGAAACCAGTAGCGTTTGGCACGGACCAGAACTTTGCGGTTTCAGTTTGCTCCACACAAGTAATAACTATTAAATTCATTTCTTGAGTGGGATAGCTCATTAAGATCATTAAGTCATATTTATATATTAGTGGACAACATTCTTATTGTCACGGGTGCTCACCCGTGCCCATCTGTGTTTGCCAGCATGGTGCCTGTGCTTACCTGTCCCTGATCCTGTTCCCAGTCCTCCGGCCGTGTGTGAGCCGGCTTCAGGAAATTTAAACGCCTAGCGCATCGTTAATTGGCGCTGAGAATTTCCCAGAATTCTATATAAATCTGCCTCTCCCTGTACACCCTGCTTGATCTTCGTGCCTTGTGCCTTAGAGAAAGCTGTGTTCCATGCTCTCTGCTGTTATTGTGATTTCCCGTTGTGAACCTGGCTCTGTTCCTGACTACGCTGCTCCGCTGCCTGCCTTGGCCTATTCCTACGTCCCCGACTCTGATCCCATGCTGCCCGTCCTGACCTCATGCCTGTCCCCAACTACGATTTTGCTCAACGTCTTTGTACCTTGCCTTGGCTGTCACTGCGGACAAAGTCGCAGCTGTGGAACAACCTTTTGGTACCACACCGCAGCAAGTCCAACCCGCCACTTAGATTCCGGTTCCAGGTGTCGGCTTACATCATTGTCCGCGATGGTCCAGTGGGTCCACTACCCATGGAGCCTGACAATTATTATTGGTTTCAACTGCTGGGACGGCCACTAATCATGAGCATGGACCCCCAGCGATCCAGAGAAAGGGGGTCCCGTTATACTAATGGGTGGAGCCACATTTATCTTGCCACTTCATTAATATGGGAGTGTTGTTAATAGCCAAGCACAGCACTCAACTGTCTCCTACATTATTATAGACACTGCATAGGAGTGACAGAGAGAGATGAGTGCTTGTAGTTTCTGCACTTTCCGACACTTCTATAGCAGTGAACGGACTGGCAGGATGCATGCCCAGGACACTTGTATAATTACGAGCTCAAGCTACAAAAATAAATAAAAAGGGTTTGTATTCATCCATACATATTATATGAATTGTAATTCGCAATAATTTTACTAATATACTAAATTATATAGTAATCCAATATGTGTCCTTTGTATGAAATTTTAATTATTATGAATTAGACTTTGTATTTTATGTACAGATGAGCATTTACTCCATTTTCTATATTTTTATGTTTTGAGCTTAAGTTTTCATAGGGAATCATTCAAAGGTTGGTCTAGATATTTTGCCTAGCCCTGCAAAAACTAAAGTCTCAACCTTTCATTTAATTATTGAGAATGGGACTTCCCTCCTTATGAACTATGGGGGTCTGTTTTTGTGATCCCCAGTAGTTGGACCTCCACCTATAAGCTTGGTTCTGTAATCCCCTGGTTCTCTAAAGTCTGCAGAAAACTGAAACTGGAAAAAGTCCACAGGAAAAGTGAGTCTTAATCTGCCTTTTAGGGTTCACCATTATCTCCCGCCAGTAGGGTTGAACTAAGCCAAAAATGATGCAGGCTGACGCTACAGCTTAAGGTGCCAGACTAAAAGTGCACAGGCAGGCGAAAACAAAGGACACATGGATAAGTTGGATGAGGGACAAGTCTCGGAAGAAATAAAACCTCAGACAGAGTTCGCAATAGTTGTCAAGGCAGGTTCGTGCTAGACAAAAGGGAGTAAATCCATTACAACAGATAAAAGTTGAGATTTTGCAGTTGTTGATACCTTATATTGGCTAACAAAGAAGGATGATGACAATTTGCAAGCTACTTAGGTCTCAAATCAAGTGTGGTGAAGAGACCTAAGTATTCAGGATCTTTTTACGGTTGCCATTTCTACTTGATGTCTCTTGCTTCAGGCTCAACTTTTTGGAGATGATCCAGTATCAGAATATTAAACTCTGTGTCCAAGTCTATACATGGGCAATCTCAAAAGTAGTCTTGAAAGTGCTCATGAGTTAAAAACCTTTTAATGTGACCCTGTATTTCTGCATAGGGCCTCCATCCACAAGATGGCTCCTTATTTTCTTTGTTTGCTGTAGATGAGGTGAAGATACACGACCGATTTTGTAATCATAACCATTTATCTTTATGTACTAATAACACAGGTCTGACTGGAATTGTGTATTTCTCATGGCACTTTTTATGGAGCATATGCTGGAGGATGGCAAGCGTCAGGACCTGGAATCTATTGTAATAAAACATGCACACTTACTTGGACAGGTAAAACATTTTCTGTTTCTTGTAACCATCATATGACATCTTATGCACTCTAAAGAATGGGAACTACTTACCCAGGTTGGGTCATACTTCTGGCTATCAAAATCTGCATCCAGTCATAATTTTCAGGGGGTTATCGGATCCACTCAAGCCACAGCTTTCTTGGACCATGACATGTTAAGTCTGAGAAAGTGATACCGTGTGGTCAGATTGGCTGAAGAGGGTTCCATGAGCCACCCCCAGCTGAGCACCGGTGCTGAAGACCGGACGTACTAGTGTGATCCTGGGAGCCAGCATGGTACAAAACTAGAACATCCAGAGGAAACTCATGTAAACAGAAGAAAATAAAAACTCCATGTAGATATTATACTTTATCTCTTTTGAACCAAGGACTCTGGCTAAACACAGAGCCGAAATGTAAAACAGGTTGGGCTGTATTCATATCCACTGATTTTTATGGTGCCTTTGCACCATTATAAGGCTGAATGGGGTCTATGTAAAATTGGTGGTGTCCAATATGAGATGGGACATGGAGTGCCTCCTAAATAATGGGGCATATTTACTAAGGGTCCAAACACTGCATTTTCTTCGGGTTTCCCGACTTTTTAACATTTTGTCCTGAATTGCCCCGAGTTTTTGGAGCACGCGATCAGATTCTGGCGCACTGGCGCCGGCTTGCATGTGACACAAATGGGGGGGTGTGGACGTCAGACAACCTGACTGATTCGGACAAACCACGGAATTTAAAAACCAAATTGTGTTGCAAGATCAGCACTTACATACACAGGGAAGAAGAAGAAGGTGAACTCCGGCGGACCTCAGAGGGGGATGCCACACATGCAGGAAATCGGGCTACCTGGCTATGTGAATCGCGGAAGATCTGAATCCTCTTCAGACAACGCACAGCGGGGATCGCGACGGGACGGGTAAGTAAATGTGCCCCATTGTATTCAATGTGAAGTTGGTGATCAGCTATGACATTTAGACTGAGTTCCTACTGCCTGATCCTTCTTCAACATTAGGGTAGAGCCAGGAGGACCTAATACACATCTGATTTATTTTAAGATGTATGTATGAAAAGGGAAAGTTCTCTGATCTCTGGGAGTCCAACCACTGGTCTACAAGTGCTTGCTAATTACATACATTTTGACCATATCTGGAACTCCTTGGAATTTTTTAGATTATGTCTACTTGACTCCAACTCTTGAGCCGACATGGTGTAGCCTCTTAACCAATGAGACCAATGGTACACAACCTTTGGTGGTGGTCCAAGGACTGCATTGTCATGCCACTTAACTTCAAGGAACTGTACTGGTAACCCTAGCATTTACCACTGTACAGCAAAAATGCCACCACAAAAAAACAGTAAGGTATTCAATACTACATCAGAAGCCAAATACTGTATTCAGACAATAACTAATACAGATTCCACACCAGCCAATAAATACTTATATAGACCTAAGACCAACCAATAAAAATAGTGCCCAAACCAGACAATTAACAATATAGAAGCTAGAGCAGACAAATAATAATGGAGAACCACTCTCAGAGAAGACAATACAAATGGAGACCCCAGAGCAAATAAATATTAACTGCGAAATGATGAGACCACAGGAATGATTGAGACCACAGGAAAGAAATGATTAATAATGGAGACCCCAGAGTAGATAATAATGGAGACCCCAGAGTAGATAATAATGGAGACCCCAGAGTAGATAATAATGGAGATCCAAAGCAGAGCAGATAAAAATTATACAAAAAAGAATGTGCAGTTTTCAGCTCACCTATGTTGGTAATATGGATTGCGGTTCGTGGCTGCACGGACACCTGGGTTGGGGAACCAGTCAATGACAGCAAAAAAAAAAGAAGGTGTAGTCCAGCTTCCAATGAAAGGCAAAAGAGTAAGTTAAAAATCCACTTTTATTAGAAAAAATAAATCATGGTAAAAACATCAACGGACTTCCATGAGAGGAGACGCGTTTCGGACGAGAAAATGTCCTTAGTCGTAGCCTAGTCTATAGAACATAGTGCAGAGTATTTAAGCATAAGTGAAAGGATCACATGGTACAACATGGCAGAACACTTTTGGCAATCGGCAAAAAACAACAATGTAAGGAACAAGAAAAACACAATAGTATTAAAAGAATAGAGATACATTAGATCAGTCTTATAATTTAAACCAAGTGGGAACCTTGTCTGGAGGGTGAGGATCCAGAAGGCTTTGCGGGATCGCAGCTGTCTGGTCCAATCCCCTCCTCTACGGGGGCGCGGTATGCACTCTATGGGAATGACAAACAATGTAGAGACGTCACCACGATGAGTCTCTTGAAAATGTTAAGAAAGACCAGATAAACCTGAGGACAAGGTAAGTTGGTGTTTGGTGGCACCATTTATATGTTCAGCAATACGTTTTTTAAGCGGTCTAATGGTGCAACCTACATATTGAACACTGCATGATGAGCAAGACGCTAAGTATGCTACGTGATCGCTGGGTGCGTATAGGAAAAGATTTTTTGGTAACAAAAGAGGAGAAAGAAGAAGTTTTTACTATATACTTGCAAATGTTGCACATATGGTACTGCCTTTATACTGGAGACAAGAAGACATGGCATTTTGAGAGACAAACATATTAGGAGCTATAATTTTTTCCCAGAGATGGGGCATTTCTGGAGACATATCGTACCCCTTTATCCAAAACTTCAGACAAAATTTTATCTTGATATAAGATGGGTAAATGTTTTTTTATGATGTGTATGACATCATTATATTGTGGGTTACATGTGGTGCTGAAGGTGATAGGACAGGGGGTGGTAAGTAACATTCTTCTTTTTATTTATTTTGGAATGTAACACTTCTTACCTAGTCTTTTTATTAAGAGATGAAAAAATCTGCAAAATTACTTATCTCTGACTGCTCATCCTCTTTTCCTTCACGCAGTGTGCACTCTTTATTTATCTGTGCATCGCTCTACTCTGGGTCGTGACATTAGGACCCATAGAAGAGCAGCGCCCAGAGCATGAGAGGACCTGGGAGCAATGAGTACAGTACAGCTGACAAGCACTTAATCCTCTCCTGCTCTGGTCACTGCATCACAGAGCAGCAAACTTCATGTTGGTTTTTATTGAAAGATCTTTAACAGCTAACAAGCTCTTGGTACTTTTCTTCTCAGTGCCTGGGGAAGTTTAAGGATATAAAGTCTGTCAAGGCTTTCTTCATGTTAATAAAAGTCCTTCAAGAGTTCAGAGATGAAGTTTCTATTTCAAGGTATTTCAAAATTACATTGTAGTATTTCCATTATGCTTTTATTTTGGCTACATGCAAATGACTAGGCCTGATTCCGGGCCAACTACAGAAGAGGAGAGGGGGGAGAGCTCCTCACCCCTGCCCTCTCCATAGAAAGCTGAGTCACCGCAAACTGGCAATAGATAGGACATGACCTATCTTTTTCGGTGCAGTCGTCTGGCCAGGTCATGATGTGGTAAGTCACAGTGGGCCAGTGCCATAGATCTCTCTTATGACAGTAATCTATTGTGTATGTGCATGTTTTGGATGAGTGAAACCTGGTGCAGTGATTGGTTCGTGAAATGTGGCCACCATACAGTCTGTGGGGCATATTTATCAGGGCCTCTGCGCCACGTCAGTGGTGTAGAAGCCCTGAAATAATCGCAAATGAGCGGAGGCCGCAGCCGGCTGGTAGTGGGGCGTTATTGTCCCCATACCTGCACACTCGGTGCAGCCAGCGAATTTTCGCACCCCGCCGGATACATCAAGAGGCTTCAACCCCCAAGGTTGGATACTACCAGAATCATGGTTACAGGCAGTCCCCGGGTTACATACAGGATAGGTTCTGCAGGTTTGTTCTTAAGTTGAATTTGTATGTAAGTCGGAATTTGTATTGTAACCCTAGTGAAAAATGTTTCTGGCCTCTGTGAAAATTGGATTTTAAAAATGTTGGGTTGTCATAAGAACCCGGATTAACAATAAAGCACAATTGCAGACACCTCTGATAACTGTTACAGCTGTTTATTGAAGCCTGGGGCTAAAGTACAGGCGGTCCCCTACTTAAGGACACCCGACTTACAGACAACCCATAGTTACAGACAGACCCCTCTGACCTCTGGTGAAGCTCTCTGGATGCTTTACTATAGTCCCAGACTGCAATAAGCAGCTGTAAGGTGTCTGTAATGAAGCTTTATTGATAATACTTGGTCCCATTACAGCAAAAAATGTTTAAACTCCAATTGTCACTGGGGCGAAAATTATTTTTTGTCTGGATCTACAAGTATAAAATATACAGTTTCGACTTACATACAAATTTAACATAAGAACAAACCTCCGGACCCCATCTTGTACGTAACCTGGGGACTGCCTGTACAGTAAGTTACCAACCTCCAGAGGCCCGTTTGTAACTAGGGGTCGTCTGTAAGTCATTTGTTCTTAAGTAGGGGACCGCCTGTGTATATGATGCAAGGAGTCTCCCCATTTCCCGATTGTAAACATGATTACAGAACAATGCAGCTGTCCTTTACGGGTGGCAGCTCCCATATGGTCAGACATGGTTTTCTAATACAAGTCTTACTAGCCTTTGTTAGTACAAGCCTTAGTTTCCAAAGTTTAAATGATTTCCACCATGCACATAAGTTGGTCACTCCCCTTTCTATTAATAATACCCAAATAAGGGACCGAACTTCCCCTCTAAAACGTTATATGCCATTTTGTACGCTCAACCACTCCAAAACCCAGACCATGCGCCATTTTCTTTATTTGACCATCATATAAATTGCTTTTTCATAACAAACAATTCTATGTGGATATGTACAGTATTATATTTCTTATTTTAACATTTCTTCTCTATTTATTTGAAGGGATTCAGCAGAGCGCAATGTGTTTCAGAAACAATGTAATGGATTCTTTGTCGATATTATATGCACCATGTGCTTCAAAGACAACACTCCCCCTGACAAGGAGGTCATTGACTATCTTCTCTCTTTACTCTATGGAAACATTGGTAAGTGGTTAAACACTGGGGCAGATTTATCAAGCTTTCTGAAAGTCAGAATATTTCTAGTTGCCCATGGCAACCAATCACAGCTCAGCTTTCATTTTCCAAGTGCTCATGAAAATTTCAAAGGGGAGCTGTGATTGCTTGCCATGGGCAACCAAAAAATATTCTGACTTTCAGACAGCTTGATAAATCTGCTTCACTGTGTCTGAAGGGGGGTAATTACTGCAGAATTTATTAATTGTATTTCTAAATTTATTTCTGTAATCTCAGGAGGGAGTAGCACAAGATCTCTTTCCCCATTTGAGGACGTAGTAGACAAAACCCCAGTGCTTCGATCGGTCATACTCAAGTTACTTTTGAAATACAGGTAAACTCAGTAGTCAATATTAAAGAGAATGTGTCACCAATTTTTGTTTTTTACAATTTTTAAAAACAGATAACAAAATGTAATACAATGTGTTTTAATTTTCTGTTTGTAGGTTTTTTCTTTTATTTCCTATCTCAGATTATGGGTGCTGCCATCTTGCCTTACCTCTAGTAACAACATAGAGTATTTTACTTTCCTGCAGCCTTCTAGCCATAGGTAGAAATAGTCTGGACAGTGCTGATATGACATGTAGTCAAGCTGTGGCATAATCTATTGTCAGAAGTGATGTAATGATGGGTCAGTGTTACCTATATAGAGGTCATTGTACAGGGAGGGGGAGGAGATAAGCTGTGACATCAGCTATTGTCAGAAGTGATGTAATGATGGGTCAGTGTTATCTATATAGAGGTCATTGTACAGGGAGGAGGAGATACGCTGTGACATCATCTATTGTCAGTAGTGATGTAATGATGGGTCAGTGTTATCTATATATAGGTCATTGTACAGGGAGGGGGAGGAGGTAAGCTGTGACATCATCTATTGGCAGTAGTGATGTAATGATGGGTTAGTGTTATCTATACAGAGGCCATTGTACAGGGAGGGGGAGTAGATAAGCTGTGACATCATCTATTGTCAGTAGTGATGTAATGATGGGTCAGTGTAATCTATGTAGAGGTCATTGTTACAGGGAGGGGAGGAGATAAGCGTTGTACCAATCTATTGGCAGTAGTGATGTAAAGATGGGTCAGTGTAATCTATGTAGAGGTCATTGTACAGGGAGGGGGAGGAGATAAGCTGTGACATCATCTATTGGCAGTAGTGATGTAATGATGGGTCAGTGTTATCTATATAGAGGTCATTGTACAGGGAGGGGGAGGAGATAAGCTGTGACATCCTCTATATAGATAACACTGACCCATCATTACATCACTACTGACAATAGATGATGTCACAGCTTATCTCCTCCCCCTCCCTGTACAATGACCTCTATATAGATAACACTGACCCTCATTACATCACTACTGATAATAGATGATGTCACACATCTTATCTCCTCCCCCTCCCTGTATAATGACCTCTATACTAGATAACACTGACCCATCATTACATCACTACTGACAATAGATGATGTCACAGCTTATCTCCTCCCCTCCCTGTACAATGACCTCTATATAGATAACACTGACCCATCATTACATCACTACTGCCAATAGTGATTGTCACAGCTTATCTCCTCCCCCCTCCCTGTACAATGACCTCTGCATAGATACACTGACCCATCATTACATCACTACTGCCATAGATGATGTCACAGCTTATCTCCTCCCCCCTGTAACAATGACCTCTACAATAGATTACACTGACCCATCTTTACATCACTCTGACAATAGATGATGTCACAGCTTATCTCCTCCCCCTCCCTGTACTGACCTCTATAAATAAATTACACTGACCCATCTTACATCACTACTGACAATAGATGATGTCACAGCTTATCTACTCCCCCTCCCCTTACAATGGCCTCTGTATAGATACACTAACCCATCATTACAATCATACTGCCAATAGATGATGTCACAGCTTACCTCCTCCCCCTCCCTGTACAATGACCTATATAAGATAACACTGACCCATCATTACATCACTACTGACAATAGATGATGTCAAACGCTTATCTCCTCCCCTCCCTGTACAATGACCTCTATATAGATACCACTGACCCACATTACATCACTACTGACAATAGATGATTCACAGCGTATCTCCTCCTCCGTACAATGACCTCTATATAGATAACACTGACCCATCATTACATCACTTCTGACAATAGCTGATGTCACAGCTTATCTCCTCCCCCTCCTTTACAATGACCTCTATATATAGGTAACACTGACCCATCATACACATCCTTCTGACATAATATGCCACAGCTTGACTACATGTCATATCAGCCACTGTCCAGACTATTTTCTACCTATGGCTAGAAGGCTGCGAAAGTAAAATACTCTATGTTGTTACTAGAGGTAAGGCAAGATGGCAGCACCCATAATCTGGAGATAGGAAATAAAAGAAAAAACACAAACAGAAAATTAAAACACATTGTATTACATTTTGTTATCTGTTTTTAAAAATGTAAAAAACAAAAATTGGTGACACATTCTCTTTATTTGACTACTGAGTTTACCTGTATTTCAAAGTAACTTGAGTATGACCGATCGAAGCACTGGGTTTTGTCTACTACGTCCTCAAATGGGGAAAGAGATCTTGTGCTACTCCCTCCTGAGATTACAGAAATAAATTTAGAAATACATTAATAAATTCTGCAGTAATTATACCCCCCTTCAGACACAGTGAAGCAGATTTACAAGCTGTCTGAAAGTCAGAATATTTTTGGTTGCCCATGGCAAGCATCACAGCTCCCTTTGAAATTTTCATGAGCACTTGGAAATGAAAGCTGAGCTGTGATGGTTGCCATGGGCAACTAGAAATATTCTGACTTTCAGAAAGCTTGATATCTCCCCAGTGTTTAACCCTTCCCAATGTTTCCATAGAGTAAAGAGAGATAGTCATGAACCTCCTTGTCAGGGGAGTGGTTGTCTTTGTAAGCACATGGTGCATATAATATCGACAAAGAATCCATTACATTGTTTCTGAAACACATTGCGCTCTGCTGAATCCCTTCAAATAAATGAGAAGAAATGTAAAATAAGAAATATAATCCTGTACATATCCACATAAAATTTTTTGTATGAAAAAGCAATTTATATGATGGTCAAATAAAGAAAATGGCGCTGGTCTGGGTTTTGGAGTGGTTGAGCGTACAAAATGGCATATAAGGTTTAGAGGGGAAGTTCTTCCCTTATTTGGGTATTATTAATAGAAAGGGGAGTGACCAACTTATGTGCATGGTGGAAATCATTTAAAACTTTGGAAACTAAGGCTGTACTAACAAAGGCTAGTAAGACTGTATTAGAAACCATGTCTGACCATATGGGAGCTGCCACCCGTAAAAGACACTGCATTGTTCTGTAATCATGTTTACAATCGGGAAATGGGGAGACTCCTTGCATCTATACACAGGCGGTCCCCTACTTAAGAACAAATGACTTACAGACGACCCCTGTTACAAACGGGCCTCTGGAGTTGGTAACTTACTGTACAGGCAGTCCCCAGGTTACGTACAAGATGGGTCGGAGGTTTGTTCTTATGTTAAATTTGTATGTAAGGTCGAAACTGTATTTTATACTTGTAGATCCAGACAAAAAATAATTTTCGCCCCAGTGACATTGGAGTTTAAACATTTTTTGCTGTAATGGGACCAGTATTATCAATAAAGCTTCATTACAGACACCTTACAGCTGCTTTGCAGTCTGGGACTATAGTAAAGACATCCAGAGACTTCACCAGAGGTCAGAGGGGTCTGTCTGTAACTATGGGTTGTCTGTAAGTCGGGTGTCCTTAAGTAGGGGACCGCCTGTACTTTAGCCCCAGGCTTCAATAAACAGCTGTAACAGTTATCAGAGGTGTCTGCAATTGTGCTTTATTGTTAATCCGGGTTCTTATGACAACCCAACATTTTTAAAATCCAATTTTCACAGAGGCCAGAAACATTTTTCAACTAGGGTTACAATACAATTCCGACTTACTACAAATTCAACTAGAACAAACCTGCAGAACTTCTGTATGTACCCGGGGAACTGCCTGTAACCATGATTCTGGTAGTATCCAACCTTGGGGGTTGAAGCCTCTTGATTATCCGGCGGGGTGCGAAAAATTCCGTGGCTGCACCGAGTGTGCAGTTGGGACCATAACGCCCCACTACTCACCGGCTGCGGCCTCGCTCATTTGCTGATTATTTTCAGGGCTTCTACACCACTGACGTGGCGCAGAGGCCCTGATAAATATGCCCCACAGACTGTATGGTGGCCACATTTCACGAACCAATCACTGCACCAGTTTCCTTCATCCAAAACATGCACATACAATAGATACGTTCATAAGAGAGTCTATGGCACTGGCCCACTGTGACTTACCACCATCATGACCTGGGCCAACGACTGCACCGAAAAGAGAGGTCCATGTCCCTATCTATTGCCAGTTTGGCGGTGACTCAGCTTTCTATGGAAGGGCAGGGGTGAGGAGCTCTCCCTCCCTCTCCTCTTCTGTAGTTGGCCCGGAATCAGCCAGTCATTTGCATGTAGCCAAACTAAAAGCAGAATGGAATACTACAATGTATTTTGAAATACCTTGAAATAGAAACTTTCTCTCTGAACTCGCCTTGAAGGACTTTATTAACATGAAGAAAGCCTTTGACAGACTTTATTCCTTAAACTTTCCCCAGGCCTGAGAAAAAGTTACCAAGAGCTTGTAGCTGTTAAAGATCTTTCATAAAACCAACATGAAGTTTGCTGCTCTTGATGCGACCAGAGCAGGAGGAGGTTAAGTGCTTGTCGCTGTACTGTACTCATTGCTCCCAGGGTCCTCTCATGCTCTGGGCGCTGCTCTTCATGGTCCTAATGTCACACCAGAGAGAGCGATGCACAGATAAATAAGAGTGCACACTGCGTGAAGGACAAGAGATGAGCAGGTCAAAATTAAGTAATTTGCAGATTTTTTCATCTCTTAATAAAAAGACTAGGTAAGAAGTGTTACATTCCAAAATAATAAAAGAAGATGTTACTATTCCCACCCCCTGTCCTATCACCTTCATCACCACATGTAACCACATATAATGATGTCTACCATCATAACAAAAACATTTACCCATCTTAATATCAAGATAAAATTTTGTCTGAAGTTTTGGATAAGGGGTACGATATGTCTCCAGAAATGCCCCATCTCTGGGAAAAATTATAGCTCCAATATGTTTGTCTCTCAAAATGCCATGTTCCTTCTTGCTCAGTATAAGGCGTACCATATTGCAACATTTGCAAGTATATAGTAAAAACTTCTTCTTTCTCCTCTTTTGTTTACCAAAAATCTTTCCTATACGCACCCACGATCACGTAGCATACTTAGCGTCTTGCTCATCATGCAGTGTTCAATATGTAGGTTGCACCATTAGACCGACGCTTAAAAAACGTATTGCTGACATATAAATGGTGCCACAAACAACCAACTAACCTTGTCCTCAGGTTTATCTGGTCTTTCTTAACATTTTCAAGAGACTCATCGTGTGACGTCTCACATTGTTGTCATTCCCATAGAGTGCATACCGCGCCCCCTGTAGAGGAGGGATTGGACCGACAGCTGCGATCCCGCAAAGCCTTCTGATCCTCACCCTCCAGACAGGTTCCCACTTTGGTTTAAATTTATAGACTGATCTAATGTATCTCTATTCTTTTAATACTTAATTGTGTTTTTCTTGTTCCTTACAATTGTTGTTTTTTGCCGATTGCCAAAAGTGTTCTGCCATGTTGTCAACAGTGATCCTTTCACTATGCTTAAATACTCTGGCACTATGTTCTATAGACTAGGCTACACTAAGACATTTTCTCGTCCGAAACGCGTCTCCTCTCATGGAAGTCCGTTGATGTTTTTACCATGATTTATTTTTTCTAATAAAGTGGATTTTTAACTTACTCTTTTGTCCTTTCATTGGAAGCTGGACTACACCTTCTTTTTTTTTTTGCTGTCTTGACTGGTTTCCCAACCAGGTGTCCGTGCCAGCCACGAACCGCCATCCATATTAAACCAACATAGGTGGAGCTGAAAACTGCACCTTTCTTTTTGTATAATGTTTACTGCTCTGCTTTGGATCTCCATTATTATCTCCTCTGGGTCTCCATTATTATCTACTCTGATCGGGGTTCTCCTTTTTCCCCCCCCCCCCTATCTGGTCTCCATTATTATCCTACTCTGGGTCTCCATTATTATACATCTATTGTCAGTAGTGATGTAATGATGGGTCAGTGTTATCTATATATAGGTCATTGTACAGGGAGGGGGAGGAGGTAAGCTGTGACATCATCTATTGGCAGTAGTGATGTAATGATGGGTTAGTGTTATCTATACAGAGGCCATTGTACAGGGAGGGGGAGGAGATAAGCTGTGACATCATCTATTGTCAGTAGTGATGTAATGATGGGTATATAGAGGTCATTGTACAGGGAGGGGGAGGAGATAAGCTGTGACATCATCTATTGTCAGTAGTGATGTAATGATGGGTCAGTGTAATCTATGTAGAGGTCATTGTACAGGGAGGGGGAGGAGATAAGCTGTGACATCATCTATTGGCAGTAGTGATGTAATGATGGGTCAGTGTTATCTATGCAGAGGTCATTGTACAGGGAGGGGGAGGAGATAAGCTGTGACATCATCTATTACTTTTTATTTTATATATTTCAGTCTTGTTATTGCGCATTATTTTATTATATCGCTACATTTATTTTTTTTACTTTTATGTATATCGCTACATCTATCTCCCCTTTTTGTTTTTATATTATCTTAATTACTACCCATGTTTAGATGTACATAGACATAGATGTGTATTTTTATAATGCCTTGTTTTTTCAGACCTGATGAAATGGGTGGTCTGTCCCGAAAAGAGTAGTCCTGCCCAATAAAGTGTTTGAACTTACGGTTGGCCGCCAACATATTGGGTCATTAAGGCGTGTTGTCCACTACCTGTATCTTCACCGTTATACCTGTGCAACATGCCCACCAGGGCTAGCCTTTTCTTGGGGCCTGGAGGCAGTGGGGCCCAGAATACCGGAGTGGCTGGCAGTTGAGGGCTAGGGCACGCTAGTGTCACAGCCTACAGCCTGGCAGGTCTCCGAGGTGGTGTATGCAAGAAATGATATGGAGGGAGAGGCTGTGATGCTGGTTCTCCCTGGGGCAGCCCTTAGGTCTGTAGTGTGTGTCCCTGGTAGATGGAAGGGGCGCCCTTGATGTTAAAGCCGTAGCAGGGACCAGCCGGAGGCAACGTTGTGCAAAAATAACTACAGTCTTCTTCGAACCAACAGCGACCAGGCAGGCAAGTGCCCAACGATTCCTTACAGAGGTAGGATACTGGGAGTGCTCTTGGAGAGGGAACCACAGGAGTCTGTTCACCAGCCTGGATGCCGGGGCAAGCTGGGATGGAGCTGTGTCCAATGTAGGAGAAGCTTCAGCTTATCCTGGAATGGTTCAGTGTTAGCCCTTAAGGTTAGAATGACACTCTGTAGAGCTGCTGAGGCCTAGGAGGCCTGTGGTCAGAGCACGAGCTCTGAGGTGGTGCTTCTTAGTCAAAGTGGGTCTGAAGAGATCTGCCCTCTTCAGAGTTTCTGAACTCTCTAACTCCTCCCCTGACTAGGGTTTAGTTAATCCCTGGTCAGGTGGTCTCCTCCTCCATCACACTTCAGTTCCAAATAAGTGCATTGAGGCATATCATTGGATGACAACAACAAATAACATTTAACTTACCTATCCAGGCAGATATACCGCTGCACAATGACCTAACTATATGTGTAGTGTCCTGCAGAGGAGCTGATCAGACTTCTAATAGGGGAACACACATATTAGGGGCTTATTCGAAACAACTCCTCTGCCTTGCATTGGCAGGGATGTTGTACCTGCAAGAAAAAGAGCATGTAATACATCAAGATAGGGAGCTGCAAGCGTCATCCGTTACTGAAGTGAAGGAATCTGCCCCAATAAGGGTAAAGGATCTATTCCACAAAGAAAAAATTGAAAAATGGGGGTCATTTATCTTAACTCTGTTGTTTTGGCTACTTTTTGCTGTCCTTTTCCATCTGCTTCTTTGGTAATTATCAATCTCAGTTTTTCTATGTGTTAAATGTTTTTTTTCAGACCTTCATTTTGAGACATTTGTTAGAAATCCGCAAAAAAATGTCCCACAATGTTCAGTCACTTATTCTTTTCATTTTTGTTTTTTCTAAGTATGGTTTCATCTGGAGTTATTGGCGCCAAAAAATGTTGAAAATTTTAGACAATTTGAAATGATAAATGTCATTTACGACATTTAGCACATCTGGAATAGAAGATAAATGTGTCTGAAGGAAAACAAATGTCCCCAAAAGGCGCAAAAATTGCATGCACCCAAAAAGTCTCAAAAAAGACAGGAAAAACGGATAAAAATAAGACAAATGGACCCCTAGTGTGTTTCAGTCAGACACTGTGTATTTCAGTATGTCTATCTTTACAATATACCTTCTATATCTCATCTCCCCTAGCCACAGATGACTAGGGATCATAGGAGCACTATGTAAGCTCTAATTAGAGTTGTGCCTAATTGGGGCGAACCACAAAGGTAAGCATACTCCGCCTGACTCCAATTCTAAGCTGACCATAATATTCTATGGAGCGCCATTTGTTCCCTTTCTATACTCTATTTCTTCTACAACAAAGTGAGAGGCCAAGTGGTTATTTCAAATCAAATGCACAATTCAAAATGATTATAGGGAAACTTTTTGCTTAAACAGGCAGTTCCCATGTTCCATACAAGATTGGTTCTGTAGGTTTGTTTCTGTCAGGCTCCAGGGGAAGTGGACCCACTGGACCACCCCGGGCGATGACGTAAGCCGACAGGGACCAGAATCTAAGTGGCTCCTGGTTTTCACCAGTGCCGTCGCAAGCGGGTGGACTGCGGGGGGTTGGACACGCATTGTAGTTCCCGAAGTGAATGTAGTTTCCGGTGGCAGAAAGAAATCGGTACATAGAAGTAAAGCAGGATTAGTTGGGGACAGGCAGGAGGTCAGGATGGGCAGCTTGGTGTCGGAGACGAAGCAACAGGTCAGGGTAGGTGGAACAGGATCAAAGTTAATACAGAACCGGGAAATCCAAACACGGCACAAGGCAGGGACACAAGCTTTCTTAACGGCAAAAGCATAAAGATTCGCAGGGAATGCTGGAAGAGGTGGACTTTAACAATTTCCTGGAAATGGGCAGCACCAATTAGCGGTGCGCTGGCCCTTTAAATCTTCGGAGCCGGCGCATGCGTGCTCTAGGAGTCGGGGACACGCGCACACAGCCACGGGAGCCGGAACAGGGACAGATGAGTGGTGTGGGGTGATATGGGTCGTGGGAGCACCCGTTACAGTTCTTAAGTTGATTTGTATGTTTGTATTTTTTTATTGTAACCCCAGCCAAAATTTTTTTGGTCTCTGTGACAATTGGATTTAAAACTTTTGGATTGTCATAAGAACCAGTATAAATTTAATTGCAGACACATTTGATAACTGTTACAGTCCGTTTGTAACCGTTTGTAACTATGGGTCGTCTGTAAGTCGGGTGTTTTTTAAGTTGGGGAACACCTGTACATATAAGCTTACTTGTGCTGACAAACTCGGCTTATACACGAGTAATATATACGGTAAGTCAGCAAAAAATGTGGCTGAAAAACCTCACCTCGAGTCAATAAAAAAAATCAAATCAAAATGTTCGGGCGCGGCTCCCCGGTGTCCGTGCGGCTCCGCTTCTTTTTTCCTCGCGGCTCTCTTCAATCTTCCATCTTCTTTAAAAGCCTGTAGGGCGCGGCCACGTTATCTCCGGGCAGGCGCATAATAGACATCAGCAGCGTCCACGTCATAGTATGCACCTGCCGGCGGAAGACAAGATGGTGCGCCCTGCAGGCTTTTAAAGAAGACGGAAGATAGATTGAAGAGGAGCGGGGACATCGGTGAGACAAGTGAACATCGGGGCCGCCAGAGGGGTGAGTATATAAGTTTATTTTTTCATTATTAGGGTGGGCTGGCTGTATACTAAGGGGTCAGGTGGGCTGGCTGTAATATTGGGGGGCAGGATGGGTGGCTGTAACTACAGTGGGCAGGCTGGGCTGGTGTATACTACAGGGGGGGGGGCGGCTGTATACTATTGGGGAGTTGGCGATGATACTTGGGGGGCAGGCTGGGCTGGTGTTACTACAGTGGGCAGGGGGGGGCTGAGGGTAGAATGGGGGAAAGGAGGGGGGTCTTTTCTCTTTCGGGGGGCTGAGGGGGACTGGAGATAAGGAGGGTCGGGAGCGAGGGGGAGGGTGTGGGGGTTATAGGGCGGGTGGGGTGAGGGGTAAGTTAACAAGGGGCGGAGGGCTGGATGGCTGTGTATACCAGGGGGCAGGCTGGGCTGGCTTATACTAGAGGGCAGGCTGGCTGTATGGTAAAGGGGCAGCTGGCTGTATACTACTTGGGGCAGGCTAGCTGTATAATACATGGGGCAGGCTGGCTATATAATCACGGGGGCTGTCTAGCTATTATACTATGAGGGCTGTCTGGCTATATGCTACGGGGGCTGGCTATATACTGGGAGGCTGTTTGACCAATGCATTTCCCACCCTTGGCTTACACTGGAGTCATAGGTTTTCCCAGTTTTTTGTGGTAAAATTAGGGGGTCGCTTATACTCGAGTATATACGGTACATACACAATCAGAATCTACAGAATCTATTTTGTCCTTAACCCGGGGCTCGCCGGTTATTTATTTGATATATTTTAGGTTATGTGCTGCATTAATATTAAAATAAGACATATTCTATACGTATAATTTTTCATGTTTAGAAATGCTCCTCACTCCCACTTACCTTTGAACCTCAGAGACAATAATTTGGCCGCGGTGTTGTCTAGCCTAATCCTTGCCACATCCTGAAGAAACTGTACCGTCTCATCATTCTTTCCGTTTCTTCTTTGGATGTATTGTTCCAGAAAGATCCTTCTCTTTAAGGTATTTTTCTTTGTCTATGGGATTACATTGGGAGTTGCCATTTTCGAAAAAATAGTCCTAGAGTGGAAAACATAATAAGTCATTATTTAACCATTTCGGCGATGCAGAGGTCGTTGTTAGTTGGTACACCACAACCAGGTAGTAGACAAATAATTTAAAGACACACAGAACAGTATATTACAGTTCTCTAGGGATTATTCTAAACATTACTAATTGTTTCGGAGATTTAATAAATATAGCACAATGTAACAACAAGGTACAGTTAGCTTAATCTAACACGTAAAGTTTGTTTGGGGATTATTCATTGTAGGGAATATAAGGGGCAGTGTTTTTGTTTCACTTCCACCTTCTAAAATCTATAAAGTTTCATTTTTCCTTGTACGATCTGTGTGAGGCTTTTTTCTGATAACAAACTTTACTTCTCAGTGACGTTATTATATTCCATGCCGTGTACTGGGAAGCTGGAAAAAATTCCAAATGTGGGAAATTGGCAAAAAAATGCATTTGTGTCACTTATTGTGGGCTCAGTTATATAGGTTTTATTGTATTTTAATACATTTTCAAAGATGAAAACTTTTCATACTATGGTGTGTTGTGGGGCATTTGTCAGATGAGCTGATATTTTATTGCTACCATTTGAGGACTGTGACTTTTTGATCACTTTTTATAAAAAATTTTATGTGATGTAAAATGATATAAAGGTGCCTTTTTGGATAATTGGGAGCTATGTTCCATTATGGGGTTCACCGTCAGGAATACAGTTTTTATATTTTGATCAGACATTTTGAGACGCAGTGAACCTGTTTTTATGATTTTTACTGTTTACTTAGTTATATATGAGATAAATTAACCCTAGATGGCCTGATCACTCCTACCATATACTGCAATACTACTGCATTGAAGGATATGGCAATTTTACATAGGATTCGTTACAATGTGTACATGTACGGTGTAGAGCGCTGGTTAATTCTTGGATCAGCTGACTATATTTATTCATTAATTGTGTGTTTCTAATGTCGCCACATGAGTTTACTTCTAAGGGGCCCACTGAGGCTCTGTGCCCAGGGCCCACTGATTCTTGGAGCCGGCCCTGTATTCGGCCATGCTTGGTTGAGGCAGATTTGTTTTCCTGAGTTAATAACATTTTTGTTAAAAACTTAGTCATGCTCCTATTTCCAAATCAATCCACCAGTCAACAGGGCACTACATTGTAATAAATAGGAGAAGAGAGTAGGACACTAGGAGTAACATCTCTTTGCCATATTCCACAGCAGTTTGTTTTGGTAATGATATCTTTACAAGGAATGAGACGACCCTTTCAGGTTTGGGTTTGCCGAGTTTGGCCAAACCCAATCTTGAAAGTTTGGTTTGGTACCTGAACCCGGATGTCCACTCCCAACAGTACTGCCACTGATCGAAGGGAGTTACTCTTTCAATACCAGCTGAGCTTTCTGCGCCACCATTTTCCTTAGGATTGTTCAGGGAAAAGTCATCAGGGAGCGACGATCCAGGGAAAAATGGCAGTGTGACACAGTTAACACCCAATAATAGTGGTAGCTCCGATCACGGTTGAGCTTAAACCGGTTCAGGTCCGCCCATCCCGATGTTAAATATTTGTCTAGACACTGATTTTAGTTTAGGTTCACTCAGTCATGAGTTGGATGTTCATGCCATATTCAAAAGTTTTCACCAAAACTCTTTTATTTCTAAGATTTATGTACACAAAGTGAACTACTGCGAGATTTAAAATAGAAAGAAAGAGAAAGAAAGAGAAAGAATAGAATAGAAAGAGAAGCTACAACATATGATGTAATCTAGCTACAATGAATGGACATAAAATATATCCAGAGTATATACTATTCACCCCCATCCTGTATCCAAACTGAAAGAAACCGGTTCCTTCTAGGTTTTTAATTATAGTAAGAAAATGTGCCTTACCTCTAGGACAGTTTACAAACAGCAGATAGACTTCTGTGGTGTCCAGTTTGTTCTTTCTCCATCGCAATGAAATACTTCTGAGCCTATGCATAAGGTCTGAAAAACTGATATACAGGGATAATACAAGAGTTTGTAAGCATATATTATACATAACACTCAAACTAATGTGAAAATGTTAAACATGACTAATTAAGAAGTGTCACACATAAAGTTGTTTATTCAAGTTTTAAATGTGTGTACGTACTATATTTAATAAAAACTACATATCCGGCAGCTTCTACTACTAGGATTAAAATAGAATGTTAGATGGTAATCCAGATGTTCTAAAGCATTCCCCTCAACTTGTATTTATTCCCAGGCAGAAGAATGTAGATAAAACACATGACTCAATTACATCACTACTGCCAATAGATGTCACAGCTTATCTCCTCCCCCCCCTGTCAATGACCTCTATATAGATAACACTGACCCATCATTACATCACTACTGCCATAGATGATGTCAACAGCTTATCTCCTCCCCCTCCCTGTACAATGACTCTCTATAGAAACTGACCCATCATTACATCACTAACTGCCAATAGATGATGTCCACAGCTTATCTCCTCCCCCCTCCCTGTACAATGACCCTCTAGATAGATAACACTGACCCATCATTCACTCTAAAGAAGGAGAAGAGAGGATACTGTGGGCAACAAGAGAGAAGAACGCATCAGCAAAAGTCAATACACTCTGGCCTTTTTCGTATCTAAGGATACACGAGTAGGGAGACCCCGCAGACATAAAAATGGATTTCGTCCAATACTAAAATACCGTAAGCGTTGAACACGAAAACTAATTGAACAAGAGATGGACCCCGGGAAAAAGACTATATAAGAAAAATAACTGTACAATGACCTCTATATAGATAAAACTGACCCATCATTACATCCACTAATGCAAATAGATGACTCATTGTACAGGGAGGGGGAGGAGATAAGCTGTGACATCATCTATTGGCAGTAGTGATGTAATGATGGGTCAGTGTTATCTATATAGAGGTCATTGTACAGGGAGGGGGAGGAGATAAGCTGTGACATCATCTATTGGCAGTAGTGATGTAATGTTGAGTCATGTGTTATCTACAATTCTTCTGCCTGGGAATAAATACAATTGAGGGGAATGCTTTATAGAACATCTGGATTACCATCTAACAGTCTATTATTAATCCTAGTAGTAGAAGCTGCCGGATATAGTAGTTTTTATTAAATATAGTAACGTACACACATTTAAAACTTGAATAAAAAACTTTATTGGTGACACTTCTTAATTAGTCATGTTTTAACTTTTCACATGTAGTTGAGTGTTATGTATAATATATGCTTACAAACTCTTGTATTATCCCTGTATATCAGTTTTTCAGACCTTATGGCATATGCTCAGAAGTATTTCAGTGCGATGGAGAAGAACAAACTGGACACCACAGAAGTCTATCTGCTGTTTGTAAACTGTCTAGAGGTAAGGCACATTTTCTTACTATAATTAAAAACCTAGAAGGAACCTCTGTTTCTTCAGTTTGGATACAGGATGGGGGTGAAATAGTATATACTGGATATATTTTATGTCCTATTCATTGTAGCTAGATTACATCTATATGTTGTAGCTTCTCTTTCTATTCTATTCTTTCTATTCTCTTTCTTTCTATTTTAAATCTCGCAGTAGTTCACTTTGTGTACATAAATCTTAGAAATAAAAGAGTTTGGTGAAAACTTTTGAATATGGCATGAACATCCAACTCATGACTGGAGTGGAGACTAAACTAAAATCAGTGTCTAGACAAATATTTAAACATTCGGGATGGGCGGACCTGAACCGGTTTAAGCTCAACCGTGATCGGAGCTACCACTTATTATGGGTGTTAACTGTGTCAGACACTGCCATTTTTCCCTGGATCGTCGCTCCCTGATGACTTTTCCCTGAACAATCCTAAGGAAAATGGTGGCGCAGAAGCTCAGCTGGTATTGAAAGAGTAACTCCCTTGATCAGTGGCAGTACTGTTGGGAGTGAGCATCCGGGTTCAGGTACCAAACCAAACTTTCAAGATTGGGTTTGGCCAAACTCGGCAAACCCAAACCTGAAAGGGTCGTCTCATTCCTTGTAAAGATATCATTAACAAAACAAAGCTGCTGTGGAATATGGCAAGAGATGTTACTCCTAGTGTCCTACTCTCTTCTCCTATTTATTACAATGTAGTGCCCTGTGACTGGTGGATTGAATTTGGAAATAGGAGCAATGACTAAGTTTTTAACAAAAATGTTATTAAACTCATGAAAAACAAATCTGCCTCAACCAAGCATGGCCGAATACAGGGCCGGCTCCAAGAATCAGTGGGCCCCTGGGCGACAGAGCCTCAGTGGGCCCCTTAGAAGTAAACTCATGTGGCGACATTAGAAACACACAATTTAATGAATAAATAGTCAGCTGATCCAAGAATTAACCAGCGCTCTACACCGTACATGTACACATTGTAACGAATCCTATGTAAAATTGCCATATCCTTCAATGCAGTAGTATTGCAGTATATGGTAGGAGTGATCAGGCCATCTAGGGTTAATTTATCTCATATATAACTAAGTAAACAGTAAAAATCATAAAAACAGGCATCACTGCGTCTCAAAATGTCTGATCAAAATATAAAAACTGTTATTCCTGACGGTGAACCCCATAATGGAACATAGCTCCCAATTATCCAAAAAGGCACCTTTATATCATTTTACATCACATAAAATTTTTTATAAAAAGTGATCAAAAAGTCACAGTCCTCAAAATGGTAGCAATGAAAATATCAGCTCATCTGACAAAAAATGCCACCACACACACCATAGTATGAAAAAGTTTTCATCTTTGAAAATGTATTAAAATACAATAAAACCTATATAAACTGAGCCCACAATAAAGTGACACAAATGCATTTTTTTGCCAATTTCCCCACATTTGGAATTTTTTCCAGCTTCCCAGTACACGGCATGGAATAATAAATAACGTCACTGAGAAGTAAAGTTTGTTATGCAGAAAAAAAGCCTCACACAGATCTGTACAAGGAAAAATGAAACCTTTATAGATTTTAGAAGGTGGAAAGTGAACATAAAAACACTGCATCCTTAAGTTCCCTACAATGAATAATCCCCAAACAAACTTTACGTTGTTAGATTAAGCTAACTGTACCTTGTGTTACATTGTGCTATATTATTAAAATCTCCGAAACATATTAGTAATGTTTAGAATAATCCCTAGAGAACTGTATATACTGTTCTGTGTGTCTTTAAATTATTGTCTACTACCTGGTTTGTGGTGTACCAACTATACAACGACCTCTGCATCTGCCGGAAATGGTTAAATATGACTTTATTATGTTTTCCACTCTAGGACTTATTTTTCGAAAAATGGCAACTCCAATGTAATCCCATAGACAAAGAAAAATACCTTAAAGAAGAAGGATCTTTTCTGGAACAATACATCCAAAGAAGAAACGGAAAGAATGATGAGACGGTACAGTTTCTTCAGGATGTGGCAAGGATTAGGCTAGGACTAAACACCGCGGCCAAATTATTGTCTCTGAGGTTCAAAGGTAAGTGGGGAGTGAGGAGCATTTCTAAACATGAAAAATTACTAGCTATAGAATATGTCTTATTTTAATATTAATGCAGCACATAACCTAAAATATATCAAATAAAATACCGGCGAGCCCCGGGTTAAGGACAAAATAGATTCTGTAGATTCTGATTGTGTATGTACCGTATATACTCGAGTATAAGCCGAGACCCCTAATTTTACCACCAAAAACTGGGAAAACCTATTGACTCAAGTGTAAGCCAAGGGTGGGAAATGCATTGGTCACAGCCTCCCAGTATATAGCCAGCCCCCAGTAGCATATAGCCAGACAGCCCTCAGTAGTATATAGCTAGACAGCCCCCAGTAGTATATAGCCAGCCTGCCCCATGTAGTATACAGCTAGCCTGCCCCAAGTAGTATACAGCCAGCCTGCCCCATGTACCATACAGCCAGCCTGCCCCTTCTAGTATACAGCCAGCCCAGCCTGCCCCCTGTGGTATACAGCCAGCCCAGCCTGCCCCCTGTAGTATACAGCCAGCCCAGTCTGCCCCCTGTAGTATACAGCCAGCCCAGCCTGCCCCCTGTAGTATACAGCCAGCCCAGCCCGCCCCCTGTATTATACAGCCAGCACAGCCTGCCCCCTGTAGTATACAGCCAGCCCAGCCTGCCCACTGTAGTATACAGCCAGCCCAGCCTGCCCACTGTAGTATACAGCCAGCCCAGCCTGCCCCCCAATAGTATACAGCCAGCCCAGCCTGACCCCTATAGTATACAGCCAGCCCACCCTAATAATGAAAAAATAAACTTATATACTCACCCTCTGGCGGCCCCGATGTTCAGCTTGGCTCCACCGATGTCCCCGCGGCTCCTCTTCAATCTTCCGTCTTCTTTAAAAGCCTGCAGGGCGCAGCCATCTTGTCTTCCGCCTGGCAGGTGCATACTATGACGTGGACGCTGCTGATGTCATAGTATGCGCCTGCCCGGAGATAACGTGGCCGCGCCCTACAGGCTTTTAAAGAAGATGGAAGATTGAAGAGGAGCCGCGAGGAAGAAAGAAGCGGAGCCGCACGGACACCGGGGAGCCGCGCCGAACATTTTGATTTGATTTTTTTTATTGACTCGAGGTGAGGTTTTTCAGCACATTTTTTGCTGACTTACCGTATATATACTCGTGTATAAGCCGAGTTTGTCAGCACAAGTAAGCTTTATATGTACAGGTGTTCCCCAACTTAAAAACACCCGACTTACAGACGACCCATAGTTACAAACGGTTACAAACGGACTGTAACAGTTATCAAATGTGTCTGCAATTAAGATTTATACTGGTTCTTATGACAATCCAAAAGTTTTAAATCCAATTGTCACAGAGACCAAAAAAATTTTGGCTGGGGTTACAATAAAAAAATATACAAACATACAAAATCAACTTAAGAACTGTAACGGGTGCTCCCACGACCCATATCACCCACACCACTCATCTGTCCCTGTTCCGGCTCCCGTGGCTGTGTGCGCGTGTCCCCGACTCCTAGAGCACGCATGCGCCGGCTCACGAAGATTTAAAGGGCCAGCGCACCGCTAATTGGTGCTGCCCATTTCCAGGAAATTGTTAAAAGTCAGCCTCTTCCAGCATTCCCTGCCGAATCTTTATGCTTTTGCCGTTAAGAAAGCTTGTGTCCCTGCCTTGTGCCTGTGTTTGGATTTCCCGGTTCTGTATTAGACTTTGATCCTGTTCCACCTACCCTGACCTGTTGCTTCGTCTCCGACACCAAGCTGCCCATCCTGACCTCCTGCCTGTCCCCAACTACGATCCTGCTTTACGTCTATGTACCTTGCTTTGGCTGCCACCACGGACAAAGTCGCACTTGTGGAACTACCTGGTGGTACCACGCCGCAGCAAGTCCAACCCGCTTTGCGACGGGCACTGGTGAAAACCGGGAGCCACTTAGATTCTGGTCCCAGGTGTCGGCTTACGTCATCGCCCGGGGTGGTCCAGTGGGTCCACTTCCCCTGGAGCCTGACAAGAACAAACCTACAGAACCAATCTTGTATGGAAACTGGGAACTGCCTGTTTAAGCAAAAAGTTGTCCCTATAATCATTTTGAAAATTGTGCATTTGATTTGAAATAACCACTTGGCCTCTCACTTTGTTGTAGAAGAAATAGAGTATAGATAAGGGAACAAATGGCGCTCCATAGAATATTATGGTCAGCTTAAGAATTGGGAGTCAGGCGGAGTATGCTTACCTTATGTGGTTGCGCCCAATTAGGCACAACTCTAATTAGAGCTTACATAGTGCTCCTATGATCCCTAGTCATCTGTGGCTAGGGGAATGAGGATAGAGAAGGTATATTGTAGAAGATAGACATACTGAAGATACACAGTGTCTGACTGAAACACACTAGGGGTCATTTGTCTTTATTTTTATCCGTTTTTCCTGTCTTTTTTGAGACTTTTTTGGGTGCATTGCAATTTTTGCGCCTTTTTGGGGACATTTGTTTTCCTTCAGACACATTTATCTTCTATTCCAGATGTGCTAAATGTCGTAAATGACATTTATCATTTCAAATTGTCTAAAATTTTCAACATTTTTTGGCGCAAATAACTCCAGATGAAACCATACTTAGAAAACATAAAATGAAAAGAAGAAGTGACTTGAGACATTTGTGGGACATTTTTTTGCGAGATTTCTAACAAATGTCTCAAAATGAAGTCTGAAAAAAAACATTTAACACATAGAAAAACTGAGATTGATAAATTACCAAAGAAGCAGATGGAAAAAAGGACAGGCAAAAAGTAGCCAAAACAAACAGAGTTAAGATAAATGACCCCCATTTTTCAATTTTTCTTTGTGGAATAGATCCATTTACCCATTTATTGGGGCAGATTCTCCTTCACAGTAGACGGATGACGCTTGCAGCTCCCTATCTTGATGTATTACATGCTCTATTTCTTGCAGGTACAACATCCCTGCCAATGCAAGGCAGAGGAGTTGTTTCGAATAAGCCCCTAATATGTGTGTTCCCCTAATAGAGAGTCTGATCAGCTCCTCTGCAGGACACTACACATATAGTTAGGTCATTGTGCAGCGGTAGATTCTGCCTGGATAGGTAAAAGTTAAATGTTATTTGTTGTTGTCATCCAATGATATGCCTCAATGCACTTAATTGTGAACTGAAGTGTGATTGGAGGAGGAGACCACCTGACCAGGGATTAACTAAACCCTTAGTCAGGGGAGGAGTTAGAGAGTTCAGAAACTTCTGAAGAGGGCAGATCTCTTCAGACCCAGCTTCTGACTAAGAAGCACCACCTCAGAGCTCGTGCTCTGACCACAGGCCTCCTAGGCCTCAGCAGCTCTACAGAGTGTCAGTCTACCTTAAGGGCTAACACTGAACCATTCCAGGATAAAGCTGAAGCTTCCTACATTGGACACAGCTCCATCCCAGCTTGCCCCGGCATCCAGGCTGGTGAACAGACTCCTGTGGTTCCCTCTCCAAGAGCACTCCCAGTATCCTACCTCTGTAAGGAATCGTTGGGCACGTTGCCTGCTGTCGCTGTTGGTTCGAATAAAGAACTGTAAGTTATTTTTGCACAACGTTGCCTCCGGCTGGTCCCTGCTACGGCTGTAACATCAAGGGCGCCCCATCCATCTACCAGGGACACACACTACAGACTCTAAGGGCTGCCCCAGGGAGAACCAGCATCACAGCCTCTCCCTCCATATCATTTCTTGCATACACCACCTGCTGGAGACCTGCCAGGCTGTAGGCTGTGACACTAGCGTGCCTAGGCCTCAACTGCCAGCCACTCCGGTATTCTGGGCCCCAGCTGCCTCCAGGCCCCAAGAAAAGGCTAGCCCTGGTGGGGCATGTTGCACAGGTATACGGTAGAAGATACAGGTAGTGGACACACTGCCTTAATGACCCAATAGGTTGGCTGCAACCGTAAGTTCAAACACTTTATTGGGCAGGACTACTCTTTTCGGGGACAGACCACCCAATTCATCAGGTCTGAAAAAACAAGGCATTATAAAAATATACACACATATATGTCTATGTACATCTAAACATGGGTAGTAATTAATATAATATAAAAACAAAAAAGGGGAGATAGATGTAGCGATACAATAAAAGTAAAAAAAATAAATGTAGCGATATAATAAAATAATGCGCAATACAAAGGACTGAAATATATAAAATAAAAGTAATACATAATACATGGGACACATTTACTTACCCGTCCTGCGCGATCCCGGAAACTGCATTGTCCGACCGAAATGCCCATCGGCCGCAATTCACTAAGATCGTGCACCCTATATCCTGCATGTGTCGCTTCCCCACTCAGGTCCGCCAGAGTTCACCTTCTTCTTCCCGTTGTATGTAAGTGCATTGTCTTGCAACACAAATTGAATCTTAAATCCCGCGCTGAGTCTGAACCAGTCGGATCGTCCGGTGGCACGCTCCCCCCGATTTCTGTCACATGAAAGCCGGTGCAGCTGCACCACAATTTGATCACGTGCAACACAATCCCCAGTTAAATACCTGTCCCAGCGGCGCAAATCCCGAAAACTTCTAAAATCCAACGAAAGTGCGATCCGCGGACCCTTAGTAAATAAGCTTCAATGTATGGCATTTATAATAATGTTTATTATTGCGTGAACCCATGATAAGGGGCTTACTAGTCTACTACAATTAGTAACTTACATAGACTAGTATTAATAGAATTGGTATTGATAGTTGTGATATATTTAGCAAAAAGGATTGAGGAGACAAAGGGTTAACATTTTCTAAACAAAAATGTCCCTAATTTGTTGTAATATGGATATAATTGTATGTAAATGGTTAAGTTTTTATAAATAGATAGATCAGATGGGATTAAAGGTTTAAAGGAAACCTACCATCACCAATCTACCTAATAAGGTAGAACCGATGGTTGGTTCCTGCTATAATTCTCACCCCAATAGTGAATTTCTATAACCATTGCATTCGATCATTTCTACTGGTGTGTGGAGTAGTCTCACTGTGTATCAGGAGTAAAGGCTACTCCAAGCCCCAGTAGCCTAAGTTGACCCTTCCTACCAGCGGCCTGATCTGGAAGCTGACGATATGCGCATGCGCAGTAGAAGAGTATGAATCTAGCGCATGCGCATGTCACCAGCTTCGGGAGAAGGCCGTCCAGCTGAAGCTGAAGAAGTGCTGATAGGGGGGGAAAATCGGGCTACTGGGGTGTGGAGTAGCCTTAACTGTACGTATGTGTGTATAATTTTATAGTGCCTTGTGTTTTTGGACCTGATGAAGGTGGTGGTCATCTCCAGAAAAGAGTAGTCCCACCCAATAAAGTGTTTGAACTTACGGTTACGTCCTTCCTATGGTGTCACTAAGGCAGCGCATCCACTACCTGTATCTTCTACCAGATACCTTCAAGAAGTAGAGCATGTAAAACATCAAGAACGGGAGTTGCAAGCCTTATAATTACTGTGAAGGAGAGTCATCCCCAGAAGATGAATTCCATCCAATGTATCTATGCCAAGATTGGACACGGAAAATCCAGAGGTGCTTCTTACATACTGTACAAGATATTGATATTGTGGATAGACGACGCGTTTCGGTCCAGCACTTGGACCTTTATCAGGTTTATCTCATCTTCGAATAGACAATTAAAATGCTTCATCGGAAAAAAAAAGTGCTCTCTGGGTGAGATCGATATACAGCAGCCAGTGACAGCCAAGTAATTTCGTACTACATGGAACCAAAAGCCTCGCTGCTGAAACTAAGGTCCACTGGTACCTTAGGTCTCCTTTTACAAATTCTTAGAAGTTGATGTTACGTTTTCTTTCAGAAATGAATGTGAACTAGTGTCAAAAGTCTCTCTATAGTCTGCTGAGAGACCTCCAAATACTTCACTCCCAACCTGACCTGGAACGGCCTACACACTGATATTTTTCTTATAGGGTCACATATAGACTGTGTTGTGGCACATTGGCAGCACATCTAGCATCAGGGCCGGATAAAGACTGTCATTGGCCCTTGGCTGTATGAATATTATAGCCCCTATAAGTCCGAAATTCACTCCCTACATATCGTACTAGAGTCACACTTATGTGTCCCTTCTGCCTTCTTTCAATCTGTGGTTTAAGCACCATTGGAGGACCTTCATATCAGAGTTGAAGTTCCATTATAACTCTCTCTCTCCTATACCTGAAATGGCTCTTGTGCACATGTGTATTGAGAGCAAGAACAGATGTACAAGGATTTCATGGGTAAAGCTCCTTCTTAGTATAAAATTTGGTGGGTGGTTTGGGTGGCCATGGGCCCCCTTGAAGCCTTGGGCTCAAATGCTACCGCCATTATAATCCACTACTGACAGCATCCTTGTCCTCACTTAGCCCAAACTTTTTAAAATTACCAATAAACTTTTGTACAGATTATCTCCTGGTTGTTAAATCTTTTTCTATACTATATTTCAGACGTCCCTAACGAAAATTACTTGCATTCTGTGAAGACGCTATGCTCGATGTCTGGCAATGACTGGTATAGAATATTTTTAATTCGTACCCTGGCAAATTTAGATGGTGTAGACGCTGTCCGAGGCCTTTTTAAAGACCCTAAATATGCATGGCTTTTCCCTCATGGAATTCTGCAGAATGAGGTAAATCTCTCTCTATCCATCATTATCACTGTCTATATTTAACCCCTTAAGGACACAGGGTATTTTCGCTCATTTCTCGCTGTCCATCTTCAAAAATCCATAACTTTTTCATTTTTCCATGTATAGAGTTGTGTGAGGGCTTATTTTGTGCGTAACAAATTTTACTTTCCTGTGATGTTATTTATTATTCCCTGCCATGTAGTGGGAAGCCGAAAAAAATTCCAAATGTGGAAAAATTGAAAAAAAATGCATGTGCGTCACGTTCTTGTGGGCTCAGTTTTTACGACTTTCACTCTGCGCTCCAAATAACACCTCTACTTTATTCTTTGTTTCTGTACGATCGCGGTGATACCAATTTTATATAGGTTTTATTGAGATTTAATACATTTTCAAAAATTAATCTAAAATTTTCTAATAACTTTTTCATACTTTGGCGCACGGAGATGTGTGGGGTGTCATTTTTTGCGAAATGAGCCGACGTTCTCATTGCTACCATTTTGAAAAATGTGCGACATTTTGATAATTTTTTATTACATTTTTTATGTCATGTAAAAAGGTGTAAATATCGCGTTTCGGACATTTGGACGCCATTTCCTGTCTCGGAGGTCACCGCCGTCAATAACCGTTTTTATATTTTGATATACCGGGAATTTTGGGATGCGGCGATACCTAATGTGTCTGTGATTTTTACTGTTTATTATGTTTTATATCAGCTAGGGAAAGGGGGGTGATTTAAACTTTTAATATTTTAATATATTAATTTTTTTACATTTTTTAAACTTTTTTTCCCCACTATTTCTTAGCCCCACATTAACCCTAGATGGTCAGATCGTTCCTACCATATACTGCAATACAACTGTATCGCAGTATATGGCATTTCTGCTCACTATACATTACAATGAGCCACTGGCTCGTTGTAATGAATAGGCAGAAGCCATTCAGCCTCGGGTCAAATAAAGACCCGTGGCTGTCATGGCAACTGATCGCGACTTTGCTGGCGGCAAAGTAAAGATTAACACCCGCGGTCGTTGCTTGTTAGCGATGGGTCTTTACTGCGATATTCAGCAAAGCCCATCTCTGTATGAAGAGGGCTCAGCCCGTGAGCCCTCTATATACACCCTTCATAGCTCCGTGGCGGATATATCCCCCACGGAGCGTGAAGGGGTTAATATTAATAGTATCTTACAGGACCCAGCAGCACCGAAAAGCAGCAGAGATGAGAGAACTAGTCACATGACCAGACACAGGGTCGGCTCCAGGTTTCGGTAGGCCCCTGGGCAGCAGAGCCTCAGTAGGCCCCTTTGCAGTGAACTCACATGGCGAAATTAAAAATTCTGAAGCTAAAACAGTCTCCTTTCCCTCAAATATTCCCTAGTTCATCTCAAACAGCTCCCTCGTGGGTAGACCCTATGGATTCAGTAAGTGGGCTCCACCCAGCCCCAGCACTTGATCAGGTATGCCCAGTGCTGGCGCGGGCCCTGATCAGACATAAGTACTATTGCTCATTACGCATTACACACACCAGGTTACCGATATTCTACAAAGTTTGTGAAAGGTTTGTTACACTTTAACACATTGATACTGCTATGTACACACTCGAAATACAAGTTACTCTTCACAATTGATCACACATTGATCATTACCTATTAAGTTTTGCCCTGATAAACTTACAAGTAAAAGACCAAAGAGACCAAACGTTCCATCTAACCCTACCAATTAGGTCCTACTTAAAGGGGATGTCCAATAGCTGAAAAACATGGCTGCTTTCTATCATAAACAGTGATAACCATGGTTTGTGGTGGGATGAATTGCAGCTCTATAGACTGTGTAGAGATGAACGGAGCTCAGTTACAGCACTAACCATGGGCAGGTGTGGCGCTGTTTATGGAAGAAAGCAGCCATGTTTTTCAATACCCTGACAACCTATTTAAGTTGTTTATTTGGATTGTAGAGGAATCAGGGGCATACACCATGTATCCATGTATCTGGCTTATAATTCACTTGCATGGACAGTCTAATAAACTTCTATGCAGGGTTGGCTCCAGCACTGGGCATACCTGGGTAAATGCCAGGGCCCATAGCTGCTAGGGGGCCCACATAAGGTGTACATAAGGAATCCATGGGGGAGGACTGTATCCTCTGAATCCATAGGGTGTGATGGGGGCTTATATAAAATAACCACAAGGGGGCTCTTTGGTATGATAAACTAGGGAATATTTTAGGGAATAGTTGACTGCAAAGGGGCCCACTGAGGATCTGTCGCCCAGGGGCCTACTGAAACCTGGAGCTGGCCTAGCTTCTATGACATATAAAAACACAAAACAAACTTTTCTCTTTTTGTTTTCACTGTAGGATGATCAAACGAGTGAAATCGATCAGTTCCTGGTGTGTGGTGACGGCTACAAAGAACTCCGGGATGGTATTGGGCAGGCGATGATAGAGGGCAAGAAGGAAGCTATTGAAAAAGCCCTAGAGGTAACTAGTAACAATATCAAGGGACTGATTACTTACACAAGGAAAAATAACTATTGATAAAATTAACATATTTTCAGAAACCACACATCTTTTTAAAGGGGCTTCTCCAAAACTATTGGCCTATTCTTAAGAAAATCCCTAAATTACGTTACAAGTCACATGGCAGAGATGTTACATGTGGAAATGGACTGAAATGCGTTGTACTTTCTACCTAGATTTTTGAATTTTCAGCAAATTAATGAAACAATTTGCATGTAAATCTGCAAGGTCAATATGCAGCCTCATAGGGAACCTACTAGCAGTCATAAACATAAAAAGCTGCAGATTGGATATTGGCCCTGAAGACCAGTGTACTCATACCTTTGTGTGTGTTGTTGGTATAAGTAGGTCTATGAGAAATGCATTTATATTCTAGGCCTGGTGAACTCATGTGTTAGATCTCAAAGCAACGCTCCTTCTGCTGTAAGTAAGAGGAGTAGTAGACTTTTGGTTAGTTCTTAAAGTAGAGGGAAGGGCCTGGGAGGGAATTTGGAGATTCAGCTACAATCCAGAAACATAAATTAATTTTTCATAGTCCTGCTGCTACTAACAATAGCACACACAGAGTTATGGCAATACAGCTCTCCGGGAACAGTACACAACACTGTCTGTAGCTCTGTGTGGTCAAGAATTTCATCCATCAACTCTGAAAGTCACGTAAAAAAAAATGCAGAGGTAAAAGCTGCCAAAATCCTTCTACCACCAGGATGAAGGATTGTAAACCAAGCAGACTTACATGCTGGTGTGTGTTCCAGGACCTGTTTTTTCAGAAAACATTTTTTTACAAATTTTGCAAATGAGTCTGAGAGGCTTGGGGGTTACAAAGATATCAATGGAGCCCGAAGCCCCTCAGGCTCATTTGCATAAGTTTTAAAACTTTTTTTTTTTATAAAAACAAGGTCATAAGAAGCGCAGATCCTGCCAGAAGGGGCACATACCAGGATGTCAGTGAGCATGGTTTACAATCCTTCATCCGGGTGGTTGATCTCCTTTAATGTCCAGATATGTTTTCTTACCTTGGGTTCTGCTGTGTAATGCAGTCCACAGACAGAGAATGGAGCTGAAGCCCGAATGGCCACAACTGTTGGGAATTTTGTTACTAAAAAATAAAATGGAGGCAACAAGAGAACGGCGCCTTGTGTAATATTATTAGGGCAAATAAATAGCGAACAAGGAGTAATAACGGGGTAGGTAACACCCCCCCAAAAGAAACATGCTCACCTTAAAAAGGCTTTATTAGAAGCGTATAGCAAATATAAGGAGATTGTAGCCGCACTTCAGCTTTCAGGCGTAGTCTTCATAATAGAATCGGTGAATATAGTTGTGGGTGCGATTAAAAACCTTAAAAGTAGCTGGTACGGCACTACTAGGACATCACGCCATGGATTAAAGAAGAATGCTTTCATTTCCAAAAGGGTAAACTTGTTTCACACTACAACAGCCCTTCTTCAAGTACCATTGGAAAGAAGATAAGGAAACAGTAGATAAAGCCATTGGGGCACATTTACTTACCCATCCCGTTGCGATCCCCACTGTGCTATGTCTGAAGAGGATTTGGGTCTTCCGCAATTCACTAAAATCGTGCGTCCAAATTTCCTGCATGTGTCGCATCCCTCGCTGAGGTCCGCCGGAGTTCACCTTCTTCTTCCCGGTGCATGTGAGTGCTGATCTTGCGATACAATTTGCTTTTTAAATTCCGCGGTTTGTCCGAATCAGTCGGGTTGTCTGACGTCTACACCCCCGATTTGTGTCGCATGCAAGCCGGCGCAGATGCGCCACAATCCGATCACGTGCGAAAAAACCTGGGGCAGAAAAAAATGTTAAACCCGACGAAAATGTGCTGTTCGGACCCTTAGTAAATGTGCCCCATTATCTCTGAGCAGTACGCAAGAAGCAGACCTCCTGTTTCCTTATCTTCTTTCCAACTGTACTTGAAGAAGGGCTTTTCTAGTCCGAAACACATTTACCCTTTTGGAAATTAAAGCATTCTTCTTTAATCCGTGGAGTGATGTCCCAGTGGCGCCATACCAGCTATATTAAAGGTTTTTAACTGCACCCACAACTTTTATGGAATGTATAAGTGGAGGGGTTTATCATATAGATTAGTTATATATATATATAGATTTAGGTCCGAGCAGGGATGCCAAAAAGGAAGAAAGTACAGGCAGTCCCCGGGTTACATACAAGATAGGGTCTGGAGGTTTGTTCTTAAGTTGAATTTGTATGTAAGTCGAAACTGTATATTTTATCATGGAAGTTCTAGACAATTTTTTTTCTTTTGCCCCAGTGACAATTGGAGTTTCAAAATTTTTGGTGTAATTGGACCAAGAATTATCAATAAAGCTTCATTACAGACATCTTACAGCTGATCAGTGCAGTCTGGGACTATAGTAAAGCATCCAGAGAGCTTCACTAGAGGTCACAGTGGGCAGAGGGGTCCGTCTGTAACTATGGGTTGTCTGTAAGTCGGGTGTCCTTAAGTAGGGGACCGCCTGTACTTGCTTTGCTCCAACTCCTGACTCCAACCCCAGTGACCTCAATGGATCACAATTCCAATTCATAATAGTGACCTCTTTTGGTCCAAGGAGGACACTGATCAGTTTCCGGTAGAGCAGAGGTGTCAAAAACCGGAAGGACTGGAGTGACACAGGAAGTGGGAGCAGGGTAAATGCACTTTTTTGGTACCCTAGCCCCCACAGGGTATTCTCGAATTTCTATGATTCATGTGAATCTTTTTATTAACTTCTAATAATCTTGGGCAGTAAACCTTTTCCTTTGTCCTAAGGAGTGTAAAAGACCTGTTCATGAAGCGGCCCTCTACATGCTTCTTGCTGTGTTCCGTGAAATAACCTTATCTTATGGAGCCCCAAATGATCTAGAGCTTAGGACAGTGGAGGTAAGTGTTTGCTTGGACAAATATAGCAACTATTTTAGATGTGTAATATTTACTTGACAAGGACAATATATTCACTTGTATGTTCAAAATAGGAACGTGAAGGCATTAAGGATTTTATAAAGAATGTAAAGGTCCTACAAGGTGGAGAAAACAGACGCTTTATGGAGACGTTGCTGGAAAACAGTCGGCCAATGCTTTTTGCGGATCCTGGCATGAGAAGTTTACAAGTCACTGTGTTTGGACTGGCCATACATTTGGCTGCCGTACTAATAAATTGTAACAATCCACTTATTTCACAACTGAGAAACCTGTCCATTTCTCCTTCAAAAATGAAGGTATTAAATTACTCAAGAATTTATGCAGCCTTTGTTTTGAATAGCCTTACGTATTCATAATGAACATATATTTGATTTCCAGAATTCCTATTTGCCAACGATGCCAGAAGACTTGTTTACCTATGCCAAAGCTGCCCTGGAGAAACAAGGGCAGTGGTACCGTGAGTGGAATCTATCTCCTAGTATATAATAACACTGTGACCAGTAATGGATTATAAAATAGGCAGTTTGGGTGGTAGCTCCGGGCCCGATCCTTCTTGGGGGCCCATGGCCAGCCAAACCACCCACAAAATTTTTGTACATCTGTAGCTAGTCTCAATACACATGCACACAAGAGCCATTTTAGGACCTTTGAAGGTCCTCCAAAGGTCCAGAAACCGCTGATTGAAAGCAGGCAGAAGGGGGGCATCCTCCATTCCCCAAGAATCTGATTCTAGTACCATATATAGGAAGTAATTCTAGACTTGTAAGTGCTATAATATTCACAGCCCAGGGTCCATGGCTTCCGCCCCTGACTGTGGCACTTCCCGAAAATGATTAAAGGGAATATAATATCAGAAAACTACTTTGTAAAACATTTCACAATTTCCCTCCTAAACATGGTCACTCTCTCTGGTCTGATTATAGCTCTTAATTCTTTAAAGAAGAGCGTGGTGTACATTTTTTTTATTTATTTTCCAACTGAGCAAAGAAACTAAGGTCCTGTGTTATCTTACTAGGTGACCTTTAACCCCATCCCTCAAATGCCCATTTTTGTTTTCATGTTTCGCTCTCCTATGTTTAAGGAAACATACCATTACAGATCTAGCTATGAAGGTAGATCTGGTGGCAGGTTCTTGTATTTATGGGCAGCCCAATGCTTTTTAATAAAAATTTTTAGTGCCCCAGATCCATATACGTATAACGTTTCTTTTATAATTTTTTTAAGAATACTGGGACGTGGAGTAGGCGCACTTTGGAGCGGGAGCTATGGCTACTCCAAACCCATGTAGCCTCTTTCGATAGGTAGTCTTCAGCATGCAGGTAGTCTTCAACAGTTGGCTCTGGCTTTGGAGACCAGGCCGTGTCTCTGTGGCTGCGCACACTCGTCTGCAAATCCGGAGCTGCTGCACATGCGCAGAACTCCATCTTCACAGATGAGTCTGCGCAGCTCCATTAAGCTGCACATTGAAGAATGAATGTAGGAGGTATCGAAAGAGGCTACTGTGGCGTAGACTAGTTGTAGCTCCGCAGCTACTCCATGCCCCAGTAACCTTAATAGAAAATTAGCATATTTCGAAAATAAACATTATATATGTACTGTACGTGTGTATATATATATATATATATATATATATATATATATATATATATATATATATATCTCGGGCGCTAAAATTTTTAATAAAAAAAAACATTGGGCTGCCCATAAATACAGAAACTTGCCTCCGGATCTATTTTATTAGGTCGATCCCTGATGGTAGGTTTGCTTTAATTATCCATAACCTTTTTATTTTTCTGTGTACAGAGCTGAATGTGCGCTGGCTTGTTCTGTGTCACAAACTGTACGTCCTTGTGACACTACTTAAAATTTCCTACCTAGACTAGAAATCTGCAATCTTTTGAAGGACTCCTCCCCTTTATTCTCCAGGTTGGTACAAGGACAGGGATACCCCCCCCCCTGGGGGTACTTTAACCTTGAGCCAATGCGCCACTGGCTTTTAAATGTATCTGGCAGCAATGCCAGAAGCATTTAAGGGGTTAACACTACCAATTGGTGCTTGTTGGCCACATATGTTTCCTGCAATATGCAACAAATAATTCCTGGGGGTTTTAATAGTTTCCTTAACCATTTCACGACTGCCATATACACGCCCTGTTTGCACATGCCCCATGCAGAAAGGATCTTTATAAAAGTCATGACGGTGACCAACTTCACCAGAGATATCCACCCTTACAGCTTTCTATTTCTGATTGTAACTTTAATGATAAGCCATCTAAAAATGTGTGTAATGTATGAACACTTCAGAGACTGGTGCTGTGAATGTTTTTGGAGTATGACAACATGTGCCATGGAAATATTAATGGAAAGGTTAATTCTTAAAGGAAACCGATCACCACATTTTTCAAAAAAATAAGTTATAAACTTGCTTGGTATCCAGTGACATCTATAGCGAGTTGAGGTGGGTGTGGCCTCCTCAGGTTGAATCCAGCAGCTCCTCCCCATGCTTTCCCAGCATGCAGCTGTAATGTCATGTGACCATGGTGACATCATCGCAGGTCCTCTAGCCTCCTAACATTAGCAAACTGTACACCATGCAGATATATGGGCACATGAAATCACAGCAGCCTGCATGGAGAGGAATAGAAGTCCATGGAGGCTGCTGTGATTTAATGCAGTGTGAAGCCCATCAGACTCATTAGCATAATTTTATGTTTATTTTAGAAAGAATGAGGTCATGGATAACCAATATAAAAAGATTACCACATATTATGCTAATGGACTTTTCACTTCACAAGTACAGGCGGTCCCTTACTTAAGAACACCCGACTTACAGACGACCCCTAGTTGCAAACGGACCTCTGGTAATTGGTAATTTACTGTACTTTAGCGTAGGCTACAATAATCAGCTATAACAGTGTCTGCAATAAAGCTTTATTGTTAATCCTGGTTCTTATGACAACCCAACATTTTTAAAATACAATTGTCACAGAGACCAAAAAAAATTTGGCTGGAGTTACAATTATAAAATATACAGTTCCGACTTACATACAAATTCAACTTAAGAACAAACCTACAGAACCTATATTGTACTGCCTGTACTGAGGGAGCAGGAGGGAAATTGAAAAGGTGTACCAGCCTGTAAAGTCAGATCACACAGGAGCTAGAGTAGCTTGCCAGGCTCCTTAACATAATGTTAAAAGTTGATTTTCGAAGGAAGGATGCCACGGCTAACAAATAGATCTGGATCTGTGAGTAAGTGTCCCTGGTTTATCATGATGGATTTTGATGATAGATTTCCTTTAACTATAAGCCTGTAGAGCTATTTAAATACTCTTACCCCTTGCTATTTTACATGTATGTTTTTTTCCATTCCAATAGGTTGTCCAAATGGTCACTATTGCTTTGTTGGTCAGGTGAGTTTTTTTCAGCTACCTTACTTATACAGTATTAAAATTGAAATTAGTTCTAATAATACTAATAATTAGTTCTAATAATACTAATAATTAGTTCTAATAATACTAATGAATGGATCCTGTCAACAGATTTTACCCCATAAAACTACTATCCCCATCATGTAGGGGACTACAAGACATACCCTTTTTTAAAAAAAAAAAAACTTTCCCAGATTACCTATTTTAAAAAAAAATACCTTCCACAGTCATATGCAAATGAGCAGAGAAGAGTTTTATTTTTCCCAAGCCGAGGCTGGTGGGTGACACTTCAGATGTCCCTATGTTCAGTATTATAGAAACTAGACACATGCTGGTGTTATATTAAAGATGAGAATCTAATCTTTCAAATTGCATCAGGCTTGTGGTTCTGTGATCCACAGAAGATACAGGTAGTTAAAGAAAAAGGCGGGAACTAGATTTTAATTTACAGCTCACATTTCAAACTTTGTACTGTCTGTATTTCCAAGACCAGAAGTCTGATGGATCTGAAAGATGGGATTCTTATCTTTAACATGACACGTCAGTCGTCAGTCTCTAAAAAACCCCCATCTAAGGCAAAAAGTGACTCTTCTCGGGTCATTTGAAAATTACTTTGGATGTAACTTTTATAGATAAATGGGTAAGATTTCACATAAAATATGCAAAGCTGGAGACGATTTCATATCCTGTCTGAGGGTGCTGGTAATGTAGTAGGGTAAAACTTGGCGACAGAGTCCCTTCAATAATGACAATAATCATAGTATTAATGATAATTATTGAAGACAATAATAATCATTTTTAAAAATTGTAACAGATAATACAGTGCAACAAACCTAAAGGGTTTGGCCACTCTTTTCCATAAGTTGCTCATGTGTCTTAACTGCCTTAAAGGATTGTAAACCAAGCATACTGACATCCTGGTGTGTGCCCCCTCAGACAGGATCCGCTCTTCTTTTAGCTTCTTATGCCCTATTTTTTTACAAAAAAAAGACTATTAAAATTATGCAAATAAGCCTAAGGGGCTCTAGGCTCCATAGGTTAATGGAGCCTGGAGCCCCTCAGGCTCATTTGTATAATTATTAAAGCCTTTTTAAAAAAGAACAAGGGCATAAGAAGCTTAAAGAAGACCAGATACTGCCAGAGGGAGCTCACACCAGTATGTCAGTGTGCTTGGTTTACAATCCTTCATCCTGGTGGTAGATGTTATTTAATATTAATCCCTGAATGATTCAGCATTCCTGCTACTTACTTTAGAGCTGTCTGCAAACCTTCTGTGGATCATGGTGTGCGTGTATGAGCTCTGATGAATAGGAGGAGCTGTTGCAGGAGATTATGACCCATCTTGCTCTCCAGCCTCCCCTCTACCTGTGTATGTAAATGAAATGGACTGTGAGAGAAAGAGGACAGTGGGAACCGCCATAAGGACGGCCCACAGCAGTGATAGAGGAAGCTGTCTACATATGCAGAGGGCAGCATGGTGAGAACAGGGAAAGGCTGAAGCTCTCAAAGGAGGCAAAGACACAGGTACATATAATGGAAGAGATGTATTGAAACATGGCCAAACCCTGTAATAAAGTTAGTTGTCATAATGAAGAACTGTTGCATATTTGTTTTTGATGAATTTGATGAGATTTTTGATCCCCTCTTAAAAAACAACTATTCTAAAAGAAATCTATCACCAGGATGAAGTATTGTAAACCAAGTGCACTTACATACTGGTGTCTGCCCCCTGTGGGAGGATGCGCTCCTCTTTTAGCTTCTTATGCTGTTGTATTTGCAAAAAGAGGCTATAGAAATGATGCAAAAGTACCCTAGGGACTTAGGGCTCCATAGCTGTTAATTGAGTCCCTAGCCCCTCAGGGTCATTTGCATCATTTTTAAAGACTATTTTGTAAAAACAAGGACATAAAGAGCTAAAAGAAGAGTGGATCCTGCCAGAGGGGACACACACCAGCACGTAAGTGTACTTGGTCTAAAATTACTTGATCCTGATGGTAGATGTCCTTTAAATATGAAGCTCTATAGTGTGTACATTTCCTTAAAGTAGGGCTCCCCAAAAATATATAAAGGCCCGTTGCAGTGGCTGTATTTGTGAGCTATCAGATTTTGTTTGTGTCATGTCACCAGCAATTAAACTAAACCTCTTGTAAGGCAAGGAACACGCACCGAAAGCCAAATACCGGCATGGATGGGTTATACAAGATGACCACCAATGAAAAGACCATTTTATTTTTCTTTAACACATTTTTTTTTTACTTCCTATTTTTTTTGTCTGAAATTATTTCATCAGAATTTTTTTAAAAAATTGAAAAACATGTATCGTGGCAACTTACACTTTTTGATGGAACATTACAATATGGAGCTCCAAGTAACGTTAGTTCTACATTGTTCTATTCTGTGTCATCCAAATATTAAGGCTACAGTGCCTCCCGATTTCTGAACCAACTATTCAGCGTTTTCCTATCTGCTATATGTTGTCTTTCAGTGTGGTAGGCCGATGGAAAGGGGCAAATGCTTAGACTGTGGAGCTGTTGTCGGTGGTCAGAACCATAATCCCGAGCAAGGTTTCACAGCATCTGGGTATGTTAATATTTCAGACGTTTATATATTTTATACTAGCTGTAGCTCCCAGCGTTGCCCGGGATAGTAAATAAATTGCTCTTAGCTACAACAAAATACAATGGGTTAACAAAAAATATTTTATGTGTATCTATAGACTGTCTCAGACTGTCTCTGATGAGTCTCTTTCAGGGACTGTCTGTCTGTCAGCGGTAGTCTCTTTCAGGGACTGTCTGTCTGTTGCCGGCAGTCTCTTTCAGTGACTGTCTGTCTGTTGCCGGTAGTCCCTTTCAGTCTCTTTATACATTAGATTTGTCTCAGTAGATTTACAGGGACCTCTATGAAACACATGAAAAGCTTGTGGATTAGTGACAATCACATGCACAGGCTTGAGGACATTCTGTTGCTGGATGAATGGGGCTGGGGTTCTGGATGTGTAGTTTGCCCACCATGTGTCTGACTTGAAGGCAAAGTGAGGTGTAAGTATCTTACTGTAAGAATAATGGGGGGGATATCTGGAGCTGCAGAGGCTGGCCTCGGTATGATGCACCTACAAAAAGTATGTAGTGAGAGCCACTAAGGAAGGTTAAAGACCATGATTGAGAACGGCTATACTGTTTGAAACGCGTTGGTGGAGACAAGGAATTACACTGTGGATGTAAAGATTGAACTTAATACATTTTGAATACACTTTGGAATTTGGCTGGACCATCGGATTATTTTTACAGTTTCATTATGCCTGTTCTTGATTATAGCTCTCCTTTAAATCTTCTGTAATATCTATCCAGAAATCAGAGCAGCAGCTACCCCCTTAGAATTGATTAAATTACATATGGTGTCCTTATTAGGCCAAGGTGGGGGTGCTAAGGGAAGATAAGTGGAGGGGGGATGGTGTAACAACATGTAAAGCTGCAGCATGGAGGGGCTACTGTAACACCCCCAGGAGCCCTATAGGCTATTTATCATAATTATAAAAGTTGATTTTAGAAGGATGGAGGCAAATATAAGAAGATTACTACAGTCACGGTGCCAGTGTCCCTGGTTATTATGATGGATTTCGATGGTAGATTTCCTTTAAAGGTAGCAAACACATTAGTAAGACAATGCAGCCTTCCCGCCTCTGACACATGATGGCCAGGGGCTCCATGGCGTTAATGTGCCTCAATGTAATCCATTTTGCATGTAGCTTGTACATTTCCAGCCTGTGAGCCTACACGGTAAAGTGTGTGTTTCTTATCCATTTCTATATGTAAAAAGGCCAGTGGTGGATACTACAGAGACTGGACACGTCTTGGATTCTCCAGAAAAAGAAAAACCAATTATAGCTCCAGACCGTAATGTACCTACCTCTGCATTTATTTTCCTGCGGCTGGTGACACATCTAGCCATGCTCCTGGGATCAGAGGAGGACCTAGAGGTAATGATGACATGTACCTCGGATAGCTGAAGGAAGCGGGTTATGTTATGGACGAATGTTCTTACTACTGTTTTCCTTGTCAGAATCTGAAAGCAATTGTGAAAAATCCCCCAACAGATGTTGGAAGTTTCCTTTTTGGTCACATTGAAAAAAATTTACAAAATTTGATAAACTCTATTGGAAAAAGTACAGATGACACCATTACAATTGCACATCTTATATTTTGTGAAATCATGAAGCAAGATCAACAAGGACAAGGTAAGGGACTGTTTTGATGGACCCCTGTGATCAGAACTTGGAAACCACAAGTCTTCCTTAGCTGCCCGGGATCAGCCCATACCAGAAGCTCTATTGTCCCTTCTGCCCGCTTTCAATCTGCCGTTTCAGAAATGGCTCTTATGTACATGTGTATTGACGGCAGAAACAGATGTACAAATATTTCATGGGTGAAGGTCCTTCTCAGTATAAAACTTGGTGGGTGGTTTGGGTGGCTATGGGCCCCTTAGAAGGTTTGGGCCCAAGCCTGCTGCCCAAACCACTTATAGGTACAACTGGTTAGGTGGGAAAAGTCAGTACCCAACCTAATTCTCCTATACTCATAATAATGTGTACATCCAAAATGGTGAAGTGTATAAAACATAACTTTTAACCCCTTCCCGCTGAGACTCTTTTTCGTTTCCATTTTTTACTCCACACTTTCAAAAATCTATAACTTATTTATTTTTCCACGTATAGGCTAGTTTTCTGCGTAACAAATTGCACTTCATAGTGTCGGTATTGAATATTCCCTGCCATGTACTGGGAAGCGGGAAAAAATTCCAAATGCAGTGAAAATTGTGAAAAAACGCATTGGCACCGTATTCTTGTGGGCTTGGATATTAGGCTTTCACTGTCATGTCTACTTTATTCTTTGGGGTGGTGCAATCACGGAGATACCATATTTGTATAGGTTTTAGAATGTTTTCATACATAAATTTAAAAAAATTAAAAATACATTTAATACATATTAAAAAATATGTTACAGTCTCCTGCATTTGTCATCCACACCTAAATGTATGTATCTTGCTCTAATATATCCCTTCAGGACCTGAGAATTGGCCAACAAAGGAAATACGAAACGATTGGGAGAAACAGTTTACAAAAGCTTTCATTGCACCTGTGCTGATGGTAAAAAAATTTTGTTTTGTAGATGTAACGTATTCAGTATTGTAACACAAGCTCAAGCAAAATCAAGTACTCCAATACCTTTCATAAAAAATTTTATTCACTTTTCCTGTGAGTTGACACAGTGACTGCTCTGATAAAATAACAGGGCTTAGCTAAAGGCGCTTGGTGCAAGACCTCCTATTTCTCCAAAATCCCCAGCCCCTGCTATATCATGTCTGCAAAAATATCCAGAGAATGGATACCTTGATCAAAAGAAGTTAATGACACCAGTGTCAGACTGGCCCCGCAAAGCACCAGAGGATCCTCCAGTGGTGTCAGACTCTTACCTTATATTGGAGCACATAGAAACATCAGAAGACACCCTAATTTGGAGCCTACTAGGGTCCACTTCCTTCAGGATGACAAAGGGTTGGCCACCAGAATAATTTTTACTAAAGAGACCTCAGTCCGACTCCCGTTGACATTAATAATAACTGATGAGCCTTCCATATAAAAGGAAGATACACTGTGAATGACAATACACAGTTGTCTCACACGCTAGAAGGTCAGTCAGTGACTACAGTGCTAATCAGACACAGGTTCTAGCAATATAAAGTTGACGTCTGTGCTCTTTCTGGTCCAGTATTTTATGCTGAGTTTTCTCTCCAAATGTCTTCAGCTTTTGTTGCACAATTCCACACTGCGCCCCTGAAAATACTGACCACTTATGCAAGGAGTATTTTTTAATAAACAAATCATAATCATTTTGTACCCCCTGCAAACACAAACACCCTACCTCTGAATTACTATTATACAGCACCACTAGGTAGTTAATTATTGGTGGAAGGGGACCCTCCAGATATCTCAAATTTAAAATCTTTCCTAGGGGATTCATTTTGAAAAAAAAGAAATGGATGACCCATTTAAAGAATTATTTATAGAATAATGCTTATTATCATTCCTTTAAATATTATTCGGCTAATTCTAATTCTTTTCTGAACACGCAGAGTCTAGACAAGGATTTTTTGAATGTGAAGAATGACATCAGCCAGGATCAGAGAATAAGCTCAAACCCTATAGTAAGGATTGTGTACGGTGACCCATTGAGCATCAGGGAGAAACTAGAATTGCCCCATAACAGTCCGGTAGAGTGTTCCAAAATGTGGAGCTGCAGAGAACGGATCTCCATGGAATATTTAATGCATATTGTTGAGCAGAAAAGTGGAAATGATGATCTTTCACTATTGTGGGAGTTCTTAAGGAAGGTAAGCCCATGGTGATGCACTCATTGTGGTTTATAGCTCACCTCTGCCTATTACTGCGTCGTAGAGAAAACTTGGTGGAAAGGTCAGTGGGTTTAGCTTAGATGGGTCAACACGATTCCTCCAGCGCATGCGCAGTGCATCCATTGAAGCCGAAGACTGTACACCACACATTCTCTGGATACATGACCACTGCGTTGACTTCTATATATGCTCTTCTCTTGTGTGGCAATGCTGCTTACCCTTGACCCTACAGCTCATGGTGATGCAATCATTGTGGTTTATAGCTCACCTCTGCCTATTAATGCGTCGTAGAGAAAACTTGGTGGAAAGGTCAGCGGGTTTAGCTTAGATGGGTCAACACGATTCCTCCAGCGCATGCACAGTGCACCCATTGAAGCTGAAGACTGTACACTTCACGTGCTCTGGATACTTGGCCACTGTGTTGACTTCTATATACGCTCTTCTCCTGTGTGGCAACGCCACTGACCCTTGACCCTACAGCCTCAAAGCCTAGGTACATCTACCTTTTCTCCAGTTTCTTCCAGGGCAATCTGTAACTGAGGAAGGACTAGAAATCAGACCGAAACGTTTTGTTTAATGTGATTTGGATTGCTGACAATTAATGATAACATAAAAATAAAAGAAGATTCTATTTCAACCATAGTTTTGAGTGCCAAGTATTGACTGTATATTAGGGGTGGTTCCTCAACAATATTCAACAATACTACAAAAGGAGTTACATCATGTATTTCAGCACTACGACAAGATCCCTGTATAGGCCTGAAAGATTGAAAAACAGGGAGTTTTGGGGTAAATCTCCTTTTGGTGTATTCCAAGGTCAAACCAGTTGTATATCAAAGTGGGTCCACACCTTGATGTACGTTACAAAGTCATTAAAATAATTTGTGAATATTGCAAAAAACCAGGGCGCGTATGAAGCTAAAAGAAGAGCGGATCCTGCCAGAGGGGGCGCACACCAGTATGTCAGTGTGCTTGGTTTACAATCTTTCATCCTGGTGGTAGATGCCTAATCACATAGGTAGCTCTTGCTCTAAATAAAAACATAATCTATTGCTGAATTTTTCACAGGAATCTGAACTAAAAATGGTGAAGTTCCTGCCAGAAATCCTGAGCCTTCAAAAAGAGCTGGTAAAGAGGTTCCAGAACTGCAGAGAGATTGTGCATGAAACTATACAAGACTTTATAGTCTCAATCCACTCTGGTAAGTATGCATGTACATCATACTGAATATATACTGAGAAATGTGAGATAATAGGAAATCTACCATCAAAACCAAGCATGATAAACCAGGGACATTACTCATAGATCCAGGCACTGTGACTGCGGTAATCTTCTAATATTTGTTATCCATGGCCTCCTTCCTTCTAAAATCAATGATTAAAATTATGCTAAAGAGCCACAAGGACTTTGAGGGTATTATCAGTGCTTTGGCTTCACAGGCTGTTTCACTGCCTCCTCTTCACCCTCGGCACTCCCCTACCTGCTGTTATCTCGCGGCAGCAAGGAGTGTTAGCACACAGTGGGAGGGGGAAGTGCTCCTGCACACTGTAACAGCTTGTGAAGCTACAGCACAAAGGGGCTCTATTAATGTACCCAGAGTACTTTCCCCTCTCCCTGCTGCCATGAGATTACAGCAAATAGAAGAAGGATCAAGTGCTGAGGGGGTAGGGGGGGGTGAAATGTGCCCCCTCAAAGTGTAACAGTTTGTGAAAGCAGAGAAATGAACCCTTCTGGCTCATAAGCATAATTTTGAAAGTTGATTTTAGAAAGAAGAAGCCCATGGATAACAAATATAAGAAGATTACCACAGTCACGGTGCCTGAATCTATGAGTAAGTGTCCCTGGTCTATCATGGTGGATTTTGATGGTAGACTTTCTTTAACCCCTTCCTGCACTTGGGCGTAATAGTACGTCCCTACAGGAGCATACTTTCACCAAGTGGACAGGCTGGGGTGAGTCCACGTGTATTTACTATAGACCGGAAAACTGGTGATGACTACATCATTCTGGTGGCACAGCACACCTCCTCTTTGTAAATCGGGTGCAATACGATGGTGAAGGGATACACCCCCCCCATTGTTATTTTGCTGAAATCTAGAAAAGCCCATGATAACCCAATGACACAGTTGTGAACTGTTGGTTTGCAACATCAACCTGGGGCTAACAAAAGCCAGGAGTGGGTGTAAGATGGTTAGCCCTACAAAGGGCTTGTGTTTTTGGATTGCCTTGTAGTTTTTAATGACACTATTTAGGGTGTATCAAACTCTTTGATTACATTTTTCATTCTCCAGGGACAGTAATAAACCCCCATCTAAAATCAGTTTCCATGGTGTTGTGTGAAGATGGGAATTGTATAATTGTTTACTATGCTGTGACAGTAAACCGAGGATTAGCCCAAAAATTCACATTCAAATGTTTTATTAACTATCACACCCATCTGACTGCTTTTCCCTTACAGAAATAAGGATTCAATTTTTTTTTTTGTCAAATGCAACCCCAAATTCTCCAAAATCTTCCACCTTATATAATGTTGGCTCAGATGACAATTCATAGAGTTCGTCTAGTTGTCTTCAGTCCGAAAGTATTAATCACAACGTTCGTAATCCATACACCATTTTTTTTCATGATACAGCGAGTGCTCAACATTTAATGAAGAAGCGGATAGAGGATTTTCTATTCGTGTGGAATAAATTGCAGCTTTCCATTAAAAAAGAGGGTAAGTGACCAAATTGGAAAATTTGATGTAATTTTTGACATCCCCTTGTGGAAAGTGTGTTAAAATGAGTCTACCACCTCCACCAAGTGTTATAATCTGCGGTCAGCATGTTCTAGAGGAATTGACTGTGATTTCCAATTTACCTTATACCATTTCCCAGTTAAATCCGTATGTTAATGAGACAGTTGATGCACACAGGACGTATGCCCGGCACCCGGAGCACTGCTGTTATCTTCACTGATCATCACGGGTATATACCGGTATATCAACATAAAACCTTTAATTAGCAAAAAAAAATGTTACACTCATAATTAGAGAACAGCAATGACTGTAGCACAGAGAAAGATTATAACTAAATTTTCTGAAGGTTAAACCAGTCACACAGCAAAAAAAAATAAATACAGGGTATGCTCACCCATGAGTTGTGTCTTCAAGGTCTATAATACTGTGAACACCTGAAAAAAGGCTTGGTGCGGTCCCAAGTGGGAACGACAAATAGAAAAAATATGCATTCTTCAGGACCAGCTCAGTAAAAAAGTTTATGTTCCATTTTTAAAAATTTTTAATATTTTAAAAATAATTTAAAAAATATTTTAAAAAAGTAGAAAAGGAAAACATTAAAAAGTGTACACTCTCACACTGCTCTGGTGTGATATTGGTCGACTCTTCTTCAAGTCTCCTCTACAGTTCTGTGACTTTCTTGGACATAACTTTGTCTCCAAGGATTATCCATTGTCTTGCAAGAAAATTGCAGTCTTAGTGAAGAATTCGAGATAGGAACCAGATTCTGATACACACTTGCATTCACTTTGCTATGTAGCTGTATCAGAGGTCCATCTCATGCTGCACAAAACATTCCCCAAACCATGACCCTTCCTCCACCACCTTTCACTGACTTCTTTACACACTTTGGGTTCAGTATTTCCCCAGTTTGTCAAACGTAATGTTTCTCGTCAGATCCAAATAAATTAAACTTGCTTTGATCAGTAAAATGAACAGTGGACCACTTCTCTTCTATCCCCACAACAGGCTCCTTAGCAAAGATGAGTCTAGCCTTTGATTCTTTCTGCTAATGAGAGGTTTGGTCACAGTAGAGTGGGTTTTCAGTCCAAATGCTTTTAAATGTTGAAACACAGATCCTTACCCTGTTTAGTGCTGAACTGGCGAGCATTTCCAGTTGCAGTGTTGAAACGATTACCCATGGAGATTCTCTGCATTATCCTGTCCTCTCTTGCTTTTTTCTTTCGGAGGAGACCTGCCATTTTGGGGGACTTGAACGAGTTTGTGATGTTGTAAAGATTCTATATTCTAGAAATCACAGATTTGGAATGACCATCCTCTCCTGCTATGGCTGATAACTTTGGTCCTCATCTGGACAACCTGCTGCTGGAGTGTTTCAGTCACTTTGGAACTGCACAACATTTTTGCAAAGTCCGTAAACTCTGGAAAGTCAGGCCGCCAGTTACATAGGGTCTGTCAGATAATTAAGGAAATTAGCACCAGGTGCCAGATTAACACTGATAACTGAAAGTGTTCTCTAATTTTGATCAGTGTTCTTTAGCAATTGTCTCCTTTACATTTCTATTCTGTAGAATATTTACAGTTTATGAAATAAGCTTAAAATACTCATGTTATATATTCACATAGGACAACCAAATGACCTTTACATTTAGGAACTTTTGTGTTCTCTAATTTTGGTCTCCAGTGTATAGCTATTATGCTTGGGGGTCTTCCTTGGGATAGTGTTTAGTTTGTGGAATGGGGCCACCAGAATGCCCTTGTCACATAGATCACAATGCAAAGGTTCAGCTCCGCCCCCTCCCTCATGCTGCATCTAAAAGGTGTCATAAATGTCACATCTACTCATGTTGCATAGAGCATACAGGTCGCCACAACTATTATGTAAAATAGGGGTTGAAGGTGCGGGATTGAAGAGGCGGGTATTCTACACATGATCTGGGAGTGTGGGGAGTTAGAAGGACTCTGGAAGGAGGTGCTAGAACTCCTGGGTAAGGTGTACTCAGCTGCCATACCAGCAATGCCCCTCGCTTGTTTATTAGGAATCCTTGATATAAATAATATTTCGTCCTCCAATATTATAGGGATTCCACGGTCTCTATACCAGGTTAGGAAGCTAATTGCTGCCCATTGGATTAAGCCAAGGCCTCCAGCACTAAGGGAATATATAGAGAGGGTTAATAATGTTATTAGACTTGAATATGGAACTTACTTGAAAAGGAAATTCTATAGCCAAATTCGAAAAAATATGGGGGAAATGGATGGATGTACCCGGACTGCCATCACGATCCTTGCTCCAACTCAGAGCGAGCCTGAAATACCAACTGTCTTTAGCCACTTAAGTGGACACCTGGAATGAAGTGCCTTTGGGCCTAATAGCCCAGTCCTCGGGAGCTGACTAGGGGGGGGGGGGGGGGGTATTTTCTTGGTCATTGCAATTCGCTCTAAAACATAGATCCAATACTGCTAAATATTGTTGGTAAAGTTTTTTTTTTTTTATTGTGACTGATTAAGGCTCTTTGTAATACAGTGTAAGGCTATATTCACACTGCCGTTGCCCGCCCGTACCGGACCGGGCAACGGCAGTGTACGGGGAGAGGAGGAGGAGGTGAGCACAGCTCACCCCCGCCCCTCTCCATAGGAAGTAATGGCGCACGGCGCCGTATTACTGGTAAAGATAGGACAGGTCCTATGTTTTTCCCGGGTACGGTGCGGTACGGTGCCGTGAGCCCATTGCCGTCTATGGAGGACGTATATCGGCCGTTTATACGTCGGCTGTATATACGTCCTCCATACGGTCGTGTGAATGTAGCCTAATACTAGTGCAACTTCTCACATGTAACATACCTTGTCAACAGAACTGCAATGCATGACCACCTGTTTGTTTGTGTTCACCACAAACACCACCAAATAAAAATGTATCTGAAAAAAAGGTGTCATAAAAAAGCAGCAGAAACTGTTTCTTGAGAAATGGCTGCCGAATTATGGAGTTCAAATATGGTACAAGTTAAGTTTTATGAGAAATGAGACAGTTGCACCTCTTAATACATAGAACAAGTGTCCCCGCATCAGTGGTCCTATGTAAATCTGTAAATCTTAAAGATGGAATATCTTTACAAAGTAAGCCACTCATACAAAAGAACAGCTAGTTTAAGAGATGTTCGCCTTCTGCATTTTATTAATAAAACCTTAGTCTTATATGGTTGGAAGTAGCCCTCTCACAGCTAGAGAATGACTGGGGAAAGATTCCCTTTTACACAATTTTGCATGAAAATCCCCAAGGGGCCGACCTGGGGTAGAGAGAAAAGTAAAACACACTGGGGCAGATTTACTTACCCGGTCCATTCGTGATCCAGCGGCGCGTTCTCTGCGCTGGATTCGGGTCCGGCCGGGATTTATTAAGGTAGTTCCTCCGCCGTCCACCAGGTGGCGCTGCTGCGCTGAAAAGCATCGGAACGCCCTGGAGTTCACCGAGCCAGGCTGAGTGAAGGTAAGTGCAAGCTCCGCAACAGATTTTTTTGTTTTAAATGCGGCGTTTTTTCCGAATCCGTCGGGTTTTCGTTCGGCCACGCCCCCCCGATTTCTGTCGCGTGCATGCCAGCGCCGATGCGCCACAATCCGATCGCGCCAAAACGAAAAGAGAAAGAATGCATTCAAAAGAGCTCATAAGGTAGTGCAAAAACAATCATCAAATTTTATTAATACACAACAGACAATGACCAGTGCTCTAAAAACATTTAAAATACAAAAATGTACATATCAAAAGCAATGTACAGTGACCTGGTATAGGTGCACCGTAACTGCCCACTGTCAATCACTAAGTTAGTGATAGAGTACCTCCCCAAAGTTCTCAGCCTGGAAATGTCATAGATATAAGGTGCCAAGAAAGTGCTATGTGCATAGAGATCAAACAATGCTCCGTATCTCCAAGGCTGGAGAGAAAAACAATGACCATAACCTGCGGTAAAGGTGCCTATCAATATGCTGGTAAGCGTAACAAGTCAAAGCCATGCAGGACAAAAAAGATGAAGGATTACCACAAGCAGACCAGCATAGAAAGACGGGAGGTAAGTAGGGACAGGGGCACCGGGCTCCCCACGCGTTTCGTCGCCAAGGAGGGCAACTTCCTCAGGGGTTGGACTTTGTCTTTGTGCATTTGGCTCGCCAATATTGTAGCTGTGCTACACCCGCTGGTTTTCTCACAATCCGATCGCGTGCACCAAAATCCTGGGGCAATTCAGGCGAAATCGGCACAAATCGGAAATATTCGGGTAACACGTCGGGAAAACGCGAATCGGACCCTTAGTAAATGACCCCCACTGTTTCGGCAATTACGTTTCCGTAATTGAACCAGACTGGAAGTTTCAGTGGGTCATGGGATGTCACTTCCCTTTTCCTAGGTGACTTCCCTTCTTGTGTTGTCCCCTGGTCCAAGAAAGCTGCTCATTGGATGAAGTGGGTCCCTTGACTCCTGGAATTTATGGTCAGACACTAGTGTGAAACTGGAATTACCGGAGCGACTTTTTTCTTAACCCCTTCATGGCTGCCATACGGAGAAACAACGCTATGATAGTGACTAACTTCAAGCTGCTATATCTTCTGAACCATGGCAACTAGAAAGATTTTTTAATATGATTTATGGATTGTGTATGGATGCTTAAAAGAACCGGAGATATCCACCCTTAAAGTTGTACTAAAAAATTTATATTTATGTCCAACTTTCCGATTTTAAATTTAAGAATGGATATCTCTGATTGCGTGAAGCATCCATACACAGTCCTATTAGAGAGGAGACTCTCCTGTTTAACCCCTTACAGGGAATGTATGAAGAGGGCTCACGGGCTGAGTCCTCTTCATACAGAGGTGGGGGTTGTTGCATATTGCAGCAAACCCCCACTGCTAATAACCGCGGTCGGTGCTTGCACCGATCGCGGCTATTAACCCTTTGATTGCCGCCGGCAATGTCGCCGGCGGCATTTAAAAGACGGCGGCGATCGGTTGCCATGGTAGCCTCGGGTCTTCGTTTGACCCGAGGCTTAATGGCTTCTGCACATTCGTTACAATGAGCCAGTGGCTCATTGTAATGAATGAGCTGCAAAAATGCCATATATTGCAATACAGAAGTATTGCAGTATATGGTAGGAACGATCTGACCATCTAGGGTTAATGTACACTAGATGGTCTAAGAATTAGTGAAAAAAAAAAGTTTAAAAAAAGTTTAAAAAAATAAAAAATTTTTATAAAATATTAAAAATTCAAATCACCCCCCCTTTCGCTAGAACTTATATAAAACATAATAAACAGTAAAAATCACAGACAAATTAGGTATCGCCGCGTCCCAAAACGCCCGATCTATCAAAATATAAAAACGGTTATGGCCGGCGGTGACCTCCGAGACGGGAAATGGCGCCCAAATGTCCGAAATGTGACTTTTACACCTTTTTACATCACATAAAAAATGGAATTAAAAATGATCAAAATGTCACAGAGACCTCAAAATGGTAGCAATGCAAACGTCGGCTCATTTCGCAAAAATGACACCTCACACATCTCTGTGCGCCAAAGTATGAAAAAGTTATTTTCATCAGAAGATGGCAAATTTTTTTTTTCTTTTTTGTACACATTCGTTTAATTTTTGAAAATGTATTAAAACACAATAAAACCTGTATAAATTTGGTATCACCGCGATCGCACCGAACCAAAGAATAAAGCTGAGGTGTTATTTGGAGCGCACAGTCAAAGTCGTAAAAACTGAGCCCACAAGAACTTGACGCGTTTTTTTTTCAATTTTTCCACATTTGGAATTTTTTTCAGCTTCGCAGTACACGGCATGTTAAAATAAATAACATTACGGGAAAGTAAAATTTGTTACGCACAAAATAAGCCCTCACACAGGTCTGTACACGTAAAAATGAAAAAGTTATGGATTTTTGAAGGTGGAGAGCGAGAAGTATGCCCCCTCCAGTCTGAAGGCAGAATATAGAAGAAGCTGCAAGACTTTCACTTTGCAAAAGTACACGCACCCTCTGCATCTGTAGCTGAACTTGAGAAAGGGAATAATGCTGCACATATTTATGACATAGTTTGGTAAAAGTTACTAATTAATTAAAAAAAACTTTAATCTGAAAAATGGCAAAAAAGTTTATTTTTTCATATTTGTAGTGAATTGTTGACAAGTTTTATAAAAAAAAATATGTAATTAATAAAACTATGCTATCAAGTTAAAGTCTCACATGTCATGAAAAAAACAAAGTAAAAATTGTTATGATATGTAAAGCTTTTCCAGAGATGTCATCATTTAAAGAAGCGCATAGCAGAATGTGAAAAACTGACCTGGACATTCAGCCACCAATGACCATCGGTCATGAAGCCCCACCCCCTGGGAGGTTTTCCCCTACTCGTGGAAAATCCCTTTAAATCATATATATTACTACTAGATCCGAGAGCTACCATATTGATGCCATCTTTGTGGTTTTGTTTTTCTCTTTTAGGTGGAATAGAACTTCCAGGTGACATGAGTAAGAATCCCCTCACCATGGACAGTAAGTTCACCTACCTACTGCCCCGGAGGCAAGGAGACGGCTTATGTGCGACAGCCCTGGTCAGCTACCTCATTACTCTACACAACCGCTTCATATACGCCCTGGAAAAATACACCAACAATGAGCAGAAGTAGGTGACATCATTGGGGCTCATTTACTAAGGGTCCTGCGGCCGCACTTTGGTTCGATATTCCGACGATTTCCGATCCGCGCCACGTGGCGCCGGGGATTGTGTCGCACGAGATCGGATTTTGGCGCATCGCCGCCGGCTTGCACGCAACACGTACGATCCGACTGATCGGACTACGCTCGAGATTGTGTCGCACTTACATGCACTGGGAAGAAGAAGGTGAAGGTGAACTCAGGCAGGGAAACGACAGATGCAGGAACTCGGGCGCACAAGCTACGTGAATCGCGCCGGACTTCATCTTCATCAGACTGTCCCGATCGCGACAGGGCAGGGTAAGTAAATTTGCCCCATTATGTTGTGTGTGTGGGTTCTGGCGGTGACGCCCGAGATCTGATGTACAACCCTTATTCTCAGGTATATCATTAAGACCTCGGATGTAACAGACCTGCACGTCATCAGCTATGATATGGAGAAGGATTTTATGCCGATAATCCTCTCCAATTGTCAGTACACCCTAGAGAGCGGTAAGGAGACCTTACAGGAATTTGATCTTCCAAAGATCCAGCATCAGATCGCCATGAGATTTTTCCAAGGAAAACCCCTTATCTCCATGCATGTAAGTAGCAAAAAAATTTTGAAACTCCAATTGTCACTGAGGCACAAAAAATTTTTGTCTGGATTGACGATTATAAAATATACAGTTTCAACTTGCATAATAATTCAACTTAACGACAAACCTATGGAACCAATCTTGTACTTAACACAGGGACTGCCTGTATTAGAAGTCATGGCTTTAATTAATGGTCTGTAGAATCCAAAATGGAAGATACAGGCCCACATTTACCAAAAACAGTGCAAACTGCAGAGGGCACCAGATTCAGGATTTGTGGCGCCCATTCTTCATGAATCTGGTGCACCCTGCACTGCCCAGACAGAGTGCCCCAACATTTTTTGGGTGCACCCTTAACATATGGGTCGGGTATAGTTCAGGTGCCACACAAGACATTTTTTAAATACAAGTGCAAGCAGTTTGCACTGGAAAGAAAGTACAAAGTCAAACAAAAAATGGTGCAGGGGCTTTAATAAATGTGCGCCACAGTCTCTACTCTGTATTTCCAAGAGGTATCTGTAAAGTAGAAAGGAATAAGAATCGTCAGGCAGCACGGGGCCCCATGGTGCATATTTGGGGGTTGTGCCCTGGGCTTAGGGACCGTTGGCCTTTGTGGTCTGCTCATGTGCCTGCCACACCTGAGATTGCCCTTCCTTCCATGCTCCCGGGGTCTATCTCTTTAATGAAAAAGAATGACATTTTTATTACACTGCCTTTCTGCTATTAGACAAATTATTCCCAGATTGTGGAAATCTACAACATGCCCTACGAGGCCTTGAATGGTATTATGAGAATGGAGGAGACGAGACCCACGGAGCGTCTGGCAGAGCTGCAGATTTCAAGCTTGGATTATTTTCGAGCTTGGATTAATTTCGAGTTTGGATTAATTTCTACAGTTCTGATGAGTTTGGCCCCTGGGTCATACGGTGACCGTTTTCTGTGCTCTGCCCCCTTTCTGTTGCTCCGCCCATACCCCTGGACTGTCCCCCCTCCCACCTCTTGTTCTGCCCTTGTGTTTTTTCCTGTCAGTTATTTTGGTGTCCATGTGTGCTTCGTATGTGTTGGTTTGAGTCGGCAATTGCCCTCACATTGTAGTTTTGTGTTATTTTTTCCATAAGAGATCTGCTTTGTCTGATGATTTTTTCATTGTTTGCTACCTTGGCAATGTCTTCTCTGAAATTGTGAGTTATTTCTGAAACATTGTTAGCACTTCATCCTTTTGCTTGTTACACATGCATGTTATAAGCTTTTCAATAAAAGCTTATTGAACTGAAAAGGGAATATGAATCAAACATGGTAAAACCCTTTAAAGGGAAACTGTCATCAGGTTTTCACCAATAAAACCTAATGACAGAATGCAGGCTTTCTTTCTGTTTCCTATTCAGTTTTTATTATACAAATCCATAGTTCTGTGAATCTAAAGTAGGCAGAGTTATCTCCAAGACGGGCCATCATCTACAACTACAACTCCCATGATCCCTCAGTTCTCAGTAACAGCTCCTCCCGCTTATGTTCTGTTACCAGTTATGCTCTAACAGACTATTTCCTCTGTTACTATAACTATGTAAAACTGCCATTACTGCACATAACTCGCTTAGATGGGTCTCACCACAACATTGGCCATACTGGAAGCACTGCAAACAACCAACTACAGCCAAACATAGTGATGATCACCTGACCTGCCTATGTGGACATGTGACCAGCTGCCATCTTCTGTCCTGTGCCTCTTCCACAGGGACAAAATCAATGGACTGATTAAAGGGCCAGCAGCATTTGAGTTATAGTGTATGTCCACAACTTTTTTCTGCTATGGGGAGCAAAGTTTAAACAGCAAATTAAATATTATCTTATATTTTAATGGCTTATTTGAATATGAATTATGCTTATTCCAAGAATACTGCTTTAATGGAGAAAAACTGATGACAGATCCCCTTTAATTTATGATCATTCCCCACTGTTCAAAAAACAAATCACAGTCTATGCATTTACAAAGCTCAGCTACTCTGGAGAAGGTGGAGTCATCTGTTTCCCGATTTCTGTATTTTGCTGGGCCATCACAGCGCCCGGTCCAACACCTATTAGAAATTGATGCCGTACACTGGGGATAGGCCTCCACCCTTCAGTTAGGCCAAATGTTTGTAATGCAGGACACTTCACCTAAAACCAAGCAGTAAACCAAGCACACAGACATGCAGGCGTGATCCCCATCTGGCAGTACACGCTTTTCTTTTAGCTTCATAAGTCCTTGTTTTTACAAATAAATGCTTAAAAAATGAGCCTAAGGGACTCCTGCCTTAATTAACAGCTGTGTTGCCCAGAGCCCCTTTTTTTTGGAAAAATGAGTGCATACGAAGCTAAAAAAGAGTGGATCCTGCCAGAGGGGGCACACACCTGCATATAAGTGTACTTGGTTTACAATCCTTCATCCAGTTGTTATATTTACTTTAAAGGAAATCTACCATCAAAATCCAGCAAACCAGGGACATTTACCCATAGAATCAGACAATGTGACTGTGGTAATCTTCTTTTATTTGTTATCCATGGCCTCCTTCCTTCTAAAATTAACTTTTTAAATTATGCTCTGGAGGGCGTTACAGAGAACCCCTCCCAGCTGTATCTTCACAGGCTATTACAATGAGCAGAACATTTCTCACCAAATTCCCTGCTTTCTCAGTCTGCCTGTATAATCTAGGTGCAGCAGAATGTGCAGAGAGAGAGGAAACATGATTTGCTCATTATAACAGCCTGAGAAGCAACAGCAACCACAGGAACCCTTCAGGCTCATTGACATAGTTATAAAAGTAGATTTTAGAAGGAAGGAGGCCATGGATAACAAATATAAGAAGATTACCACAGTCATGACGTCTGGACCCATGAGTAATATTGTAATATTGGTAGATTTCCTTCAACCTATATACTACTTTGCCGATAAATCTTTTGTTTTGCAAAAGAAGAAATATTAACCACAAATTTTATTTTGTAATACTGTAGGACCTATCGACAATTGTATCTACCCAAGAGCGTAACTATGAAACCCTATTTAAAAATATACGGGCTATGGTTGAACAGGTATGGTATTAGCGTTCCATGAATTTCTGCTTTGCAAACCCTATACTATTTTCTTAATCATTTTTTTTTTTACTATTATTTAAGACCCCCTAGAGTACTTTTAACCGTGGAGGTTCTGAGGACTATAGTATTGCAGTATATAGTAAATTTTACTGCTGATCTCTAATAGCCTGCCAGTACCTGTGGCAGGCCTAAGAGTCTCTATGAGACTGTGGCAACCGATAGGCGCCTTCCGATGATGTCACAAAGGGCGACGATTGGCCATCTATTATGGTGGCGCCCACCGGCAACGCTCTAAGGTGCCATGGTTGGGTTTCACCACAGGTTAACTACCGTGATCGGTGTCAGCACTGACCTTGGCAGTTACAGGCGGGTGTCAGCTGCATAATAAAACTGACACTCTCTGTGTATGGAGAGCGCTCAGCCCATGAGCTCTTTCCATACACCTCTTGCAGCACCACAGCGTTATAGTACATCATGGTGTACGAAGGGGTTAAAGTGCAACTCTGATAATATATATTTTTTCAGAAACCAGTAACTCATGGGATGGAGAACAACTTTCCCTATTCATTTTATAACCTAGGCCCAGCAGTTTTTTCCTATTGTGTAGCTTGCAGGAATGCCTTGTGTCTTTAGCTATGTGAAGGCAGAAGTCTCCTGCAAAGAATAGTCAGGTACAAGATCTCCACTGTTCCATATCAGGCCTCCCCCTTCACAGTCTGTGATTCTGCTGAACTTTCTCTGTCTCTTTACCTGAACCTCAAGCTGGGTCATATTCTCCTCTGTAGCAACTCACCACCCAGCTCCTGCTCTTCTGACTGTATCATCACAGCAGGGAAGGCGTTGATCCTTGGAGCTCACATAGCATAGATTATACACCTCTTATAACTGTTTCACTGCTGGTTTTCACCACTTATTCCATGATTCAAGCTCCTCCATATGATGAAAACTGCTAGGATACCCACTATATAGTCCTGTATGTACACACTATGCAGAGAGACCAAAAGACATTAAGGGAAGTAAGGGCAGCTTAAAGTTCAGACAGCTCTGGGCAACGACAGTAGGTGGTCAGTCTATGCCCACTTCTCTGCTGCTGAGGAAGATTTCAGACAAGAAGCTTCAGAACAGAAAAATGCCAAAGAGTCTTCCCTTGGGAGTCTTTATTTTTAGTGAGAAACACCAGAGGGCGACTTTGTTCATGTGGAGCAAACTTTCTGATACTCAAATAGTGCATAAAGGGAGAGGCTATCCTGATGCTTTCCAAAAATGTATGGAAGCTATGGTATGACAAGTCTTTAACATTATGTGAAGTCTAATATTAAACGCCCTAACATAAAATATAATAATATATTATAAAGAAAAATGTAAAATTTTGAGAATCACCACGTTTTAGTTTTTTATTACTAACCACAGAACATGTTGAACTAAGTTGCCGCAACCTTAAAGCTGCAATGTGATTGGTTGCTATGTGCAATAATTACTCTTTTCCCCTATGAATCTGTTTTAAAGGATGCCATACCAAACTCAACAATAGATTTTGTAAGCAAGGACCTGAGTACCTTCAGCGATGTGTGTGAGGCCCTAAACATTGTTGAGGTCACATTGGGATTCATTACTTTGTCAGAGGAAAATCCAGAACTTCCAATTACGACATACATAGAGGATACCCTTCAAATGAAAGACCAGGGCAGTGATCATGTTCTTAAGGTACTATGTTTTCCATTTTTATTTGTCGTAATATTAATTAGAACAGCAACTGGTGGCCACATAATTGAAGGTGGTTCTGTGGAGGATGACAGCAACAGAGGTGAAGAGGGTCATTCAGGTCCTCCAGAGTCTATGAGCTGTACACGGTGGATTTTAACAGTACCAGCCCTCAGTCGCGGGTGGTAACAGCTCTGTAGGGATCAATTCCTGGGGCTCCCTTGCTGGTGGCAGATGTGGTAGACCATGGTGTGGTGTGGCAGAAGTACAGGGACACAGGGGTTGAAAACCAGATACAGACGTTTATTCTTCTTCTTGGAGGCACATTTCATGAAGTACAGAAGAGGAAGAGATTGAAACCGACATAGCTAGTCCTCCCCTGTGTCGGATTAGGCACATCTGCCAGTAGACCCAAATACCCAAGGCTACAAAAGGGTTCCTTAGTTATATAAAGTTCTAAAATATCTCTTTACATCTGAGGTTACGCACAATAGTTGTAGAAACAGTTACAGGAACGAAAACTTTTGGCCATGAAGTGTTAGCAAAGTACCCATTCATGCAGACAAGGACCCCCACCCCAACAGTTCTAGAAGACTCACCAGGCTGTGAGTGGCCAGAACCAATATTCCAGAACTACCTTCAATCAACCCTTAATATGTACAATACAGTGGCTAAGCCATGGTACAGGAACGCTAAAAATGCGTTTGAGGAGTCCTGTGCTTACATATCAACTTTTCAGCACAGGCCACTGTAGGAACAGCAAGCACAGACTGCTTCCAATAAATGTTGCATTCCTATTATGAAAAACTAATTCAAGGAAATCTACCATCTTGAATCTACTTACCAAAGTAGATCCATTGGAAGTTTCCCCTGGGCAGCGTGATCCATAAATCCATTGGTTTCCATAGCTTGGTATGGCCAAGCTTTGTGCATGTGATGGCTTTCCCAACATCGTGGGCACGCAAGGGAGCATCTGTACATGAGAAGTAGAGACTTGTCTACCACTGGATTTACTTCAGTAGATAGAGTCCAGATGGTAGATTTGCTTGAAGACCTAGACCAAAATTATAAATTCAGACACTCAAAATAGGTACAGTGCCAATATTATAGACCAGTTACATTTAAGCAGTCTGAAATTCAATAATTTTTTTCTTTTTTAAATCTGAATCGCTTGCAGGCGTTAGAACGCTGTAGCCTGAAGAACGCCATCGCTCTCTGGCAACTACTCACCGCTCTGAAGTCCGCACATCTTCTACACCTGAAAAGAGTAAGACGAAACACTGGTGCTCATTTACTAAGGGTCTGCGGAGCGCATTTTTAGTTGGGTTTCCTGAAGATTTCCGTTTTGCGCCACATTGCGCTGGGGATTGTGTTGCACATGATCAGATTTTGCTGTTGCACGCAACAGAAATCGGGGGGCGTGGCCGTCGGACAACCCGACGGATTCGGACAATGCACAAGATTTAACATTTAGAATTGTGTCGCAAGACATACACTTACAAGCACCGGGAAGAAGAAGGTGAACTCGGCGGATCTCGGCGGGGAAGCGACGGATGCAGGAACTCGAGCGCACGATCTTCATGAATTGCGCCGGACTTCATCCTCGTCGGACCGTCCGGATCGGTAATTGCAACAGGACCAGGTAAGTAAATTTGCCACTTTATGTAAAACGTGTTCTACACTAAAAAGGTTTTCTCTTCATTACACCCTTTTAAATTTTGGAGACTAACGCCGCCCCCATACTGTATTCTTCAGGACCCCTTTGCTGATGTACACCAGGCCTATAAGATGGAATTGGACAAGGAAATGCAGCAGCAACTCAATATTTTCCTGGAGCAACATGGAGTGAATACCTTTTTGTTTGAAGTGCATGAAATGATCATCTTGCAACTAAAGAAAAAGGACAGCACTGAGGATTGGAGACCCTTCTGGAGGTAAGTTACAGCCTGCTCCACTTTATTACACTGACACATACACTGATTCACCTCCTGCCAGCACATCGTGAGCAGAGAGAAGCTACAAACTACAAGGAGATAAGTGATCCGGGGGAAGGTAGACACATATTTTTGAGATGTAGCAAAGCTAAAAGTGTAACAGTGTAAAAATCTGTCAGCCTCTATGTAATAGGTATCTCATACATGTCATCATCTCTGATCTGTCTCATCTCTCTCTTTCTATGTGTTGGTACAATGTCAGAAGCCGAAAGTGTATATACACCTGTACCCTGATAATGTAACCACATTGTCACCCCACAAAACTAGATGGATCATAATGTGTCTGCTTAGAGAGTCCCCACCCACAACCTGGGATTTTGCACTGAGCAGCCTAGGGAGTTATAGGAGCTAAAACAGCAATAACACTGAGTAAAATTGTAAAGTGAGGGGTTAAAATGATCTTTATTGTTTTAATATCATTACGGGATTGAGATGTGAGAATTTTCTTTCGTGGGAAAACCCCTTTAAAGGGGGGCTCTACTGTGGACATTTCATTAAAGGGGGGCTCTGATATGGACTTTTCATTAAAGGGGGGCACTGCTGTGGACATTTCATTAACGAAGTGCGGCTGCTGCTGGACATTTTATTAGAGTAGCGGCTGCATTTCCTACCCCAGGGCTTATATTCCATATATTTTTGTATAGACAGTGCAGCTTTTTCTGTTGTCTATCAGCAGGGGCTACAGAAAAGGGGGCAGCTGCAGGAAATGGGGCATTTTAGAGCGGTGGCTGCTGGAAATGGCACTTTATGTGGGTTGAGGTTAGCTATGGGGTATTTCTCAGGGCAACCAATTTTTTTCCAGGGGACCATGGTGTTAGGGGGGCATGATCCCGGGGGTGGGTTCAGCTGCAGAGTGCACAGAGGCCGGGCCAACCAGGGGTAGCAATCCAGATCCTAGACTGTCCGGCAGATCTGGTCTGGATGGCAGTCGAGGCGGAGGGTTTCATGCTGTCAAATTACTTTTAGGAACAGTACAAGATTAAAGGGGTGGTCCACTTTCAGCAAATATTTGATTTGGTTTGTGTGAGTAAAAACGATAAGATTTTCCAATATACTTTCTGTATCAATTCCTTACGGTTTTCTAGATCTCTGCTTGCTGTCCCACTATAGAAAGCTTCTTTGTTTACTTCCAGTGGATATAATCTGACCATGTGATGTGATGGACAGGCAGGTGCACGAACCATTATTACAACACATCTCCTATTACTCTCTGAGATAATAATAATGGTTCGTGCACATGCATGTCCATCACATCACATGGACAGATTATATCCACTGAAAGTAAACAAAGAAGCTTTCTATAGTGGGTCAGCAAGCAGAGATCTAGAAAACAATAAGGAATTGATACAGAAAGTATATTGGAAAATTTTATAGTTTTTCCTTACACAAACCATATTAAATATTTGCTGAAAGTGACTGAAAGTAATACTTAAGTCCTAACATCTGAGCACATGTTGGTTTGGAAGCTGGGGGGCCCTAGTCCTGTGAACAGCCCCGGGCTTATGAGACGATTAATCTGCCACTGCTTATCAGAGGAAAGGTCTTCCTTCTCCTTGTGTCACAAGCAGCAAGTCAGAAGCTCCCTGAGGTGTCATAGAACATAATATCTTTATGAAGAGAGGAGGGGGAGCAGACTCAGTACTGCTACATCCATTCATACACACACAGCTCTGCTTCATCCATTCATTCACACACACAGCTCTGCTTCATCCATTCATTCACACACACAGCTCTGCTTCATCCATTCATTCACTTAGGTCTACTGCATACATTCACTCACATGAACAAACTCAGCGCTGCTATTCACACACAAACCTCTTATTCTTATCCAGTCCCAACCACACCTTCTTCCCTGTCCCCATCCCTGGGATGTGAAAGGGTTAAAAGACCTTGCAGTGATGAATCACATGCTTTTGACATCCCTCTTGGTCCTGTAGAAACACTTGTTGGGATGCCAGGAGAGGGACAGAGCGGAGGCTCTGCTGTCTGAGAGATTGGGTGAAATGCTTCATCAGCCCCTCACCCAATCTCAAGGACAGCGGTCAGGAGGGTCTGGCAGTGCTGGATCCTCCTGACAATAAGACGCAGACAATTTTAGCAAGATTTGTTTCTTGCTAAAAAGTGTGTCTTATAATCCGAAAAGTCCAGTATCTTCCAACAGAGACTTTGAAGTTGTACAAAAAGGGGATATTAGGGAATATTAGCCACTATACATGAAACCTGAGCGTTAGAATAAGTGACAGCAGTTATAGGTCTTATTATACCAGTTTGCTGTATTTCCTCCTGACGATAAACTGTCTATATTTCATGAATGCAGCATACAGGAATCACTGGAACTTCTATTTTCATGGAAAGATGCGGACTTCAAGAAATTTGAAGATTTTCCGGCTAGTATTTTACTTGCCCAATGCATTGACGCATGGAAGTTTGCTGCAGCTAAGAAATGGGATCGTCTGTAAAGATGTGGAAGTGATAGCTGCTGCCCCCCTGAACTAATCGCCTTTGTACCCTGTTGTACACATATGAATTCTGTTCATTTGAATCTGCAAGATGGACAAATTTTTAATGTAAACAATAAAATTGTGAAACTATGGGGGGCATTTATCCTGCGATGGCGCTATGATGAAATTCAGCCCCCTCCGGATACATCAGGGGCGACACCTCTGGTGTACAATTCTACAATTTTGCCTGGTGTAGAATTGTGCCGGCCGCCCCCTTTACACCCCTCTACACCCATTTGGCATAGAGGTGGTGTAAAGTGGAAAAGAATCGCAAAGCCTGGTGGCCTTGCGATTATTTTGGGGCTCTTATGCCAGAAAACTGTGTCTTCTTGTGTACACATGCTTTTTAATCATCACTAAAGAGTTTTACAATAAGATATTAATCTTTAAAATAGTTGGATGTTACCCCAGAATACAATATCTGTGCTCCGAATTAAAGCATAACCTTTGAAGCAGATTTTGTTTCAGAAATAAAGATTGCGGATGATAATAGTAAACTTTGTAATCAACTTCATTATGTAAAGCAGATTCTCTGTGACTTTGGCAAATATATTGAAAGTCCAATTCAGCTCACCCCTGGAGATCCTTGTAGCTGTGTGTCTGATCACATTTTAGGTCCGTGCCATGGAACAAGTTGTCCAGACACCAAAAAACAAACATAGGAGAAAAATTGAAGGAGTTCCGGCACTGGATTAAAAAAAAACTTTGATGTTTTATTAGAGTACATTAAAATAGTGACTACATTAACTTTTTTGTCAGCTTGTCTACATTGCATGTATGTAGTCACTAATTTAATCTAATAAAACATTAAGTTTTTTTTTGTCCAGTGTTGGAAATCCGTCAATTTATCTTTGTGACTTTGTATGCCCCTTCTTTCTCCTGCAGTGAGCAGTGTATCTGAAGTCCCATACACAGTATAGAGAGAAGGACAGAAGGCTAGATTAACTCTTACCATACCTAAAGAATATTTTCCTTGATGATTCCGCTCTCTTAGGTGATTAAACTATCCACAGTCTTCTAAGTCATTGGTTGTCCAACAATTTAAAAACTTAGCAGGCAGGCTGGGGAGGGCTTTCAAAAAAAAGAAATCTTTACTCACCTCCCCCAGCACTTCCGATCTCCTGCGGTCTGTTGGAGCCAGGGCCATGTTTGCCTTTCCCAGTGGTGCATCAGAAAGCAGATTTACACAAACTGCTTAAATACAGTAAGGAAGAAAGGCAGAGGAAAAAGAAGGACTCGTGAATCGTTCAGGAAGTTTAGAACCACTTTAAGGGAATCTGTCATTACACTTTACCCCATAAAACCACTAGGTCCTACAGGTACGGAATGAAATGTCCTTTCTAGAACTCCTTATTTTATGGGAAATCTTACCAGTTTATCAATTAAAAAAATGCTCAAAATTAATGTTACAATGAACAGTGAAAAGTCCTATTTGCCTGAGATGAGTGTCACGGGTGCCCCAGTGATCCACATCTCAGATTGCGGGCACACCAGTGTCGGCTTCTCCCAGTAACCACTGACGGATCTGTAAGCCTATGCCTAAGAGAAAGCTTTCAGTACTCTGACCTCCTGTTGTGACCCAGGACCTGACCCTGACTTTGCTACTTCACTGCCAGCCCTGACCTCCTGCTCTGTACCTGTTTCTGCATCATTGCCGCGTGTTCTGACTACCTGCCTGTCCCCGATCTTGAGACTGCCTGGTGTTTCTGTACTTTGACCTTGCGCCTGGTGGAACGACATGGTGGCACCACGCCGCAGCAAGACCATCCTGCTTTGCGGCGGACTCTGGTGAAAATCGGGTGTCACTTAGATTCCGGTCCCAGGTGTCGGCTTGTGCCATCGTCCCGTGGTTCTGTGACCTACAGAAGTGGAGATAAAGACAGTGTAATGCACACTCTGGACACAGACTAGAACAGTAGACAACGACGGTAGGCCCTAAAGATAACTCACTTCCCCATTTTCTCTACCTGATTGCCTAGCAATCATAGTGGTAAGGGACAACTAGGAGAAGTTCCCTCCTAGCATCAAAGTGCAAATCACAAAGACAGGAAAGACAATACAAATAAATAAGAGGAGTCAGCAAAGTTGGGTCAGAAGCAAAAGGACAAATGCAGTACCAAATCACAAGAGCAGAGAATGGTCAAAACACAAGCAAAAAGTCAGGATACCAGGAGATACCAGAATCAGAAGAATAGTCTGGAGCTTACTAAGATACCTATATAGCAAGCAGGGTTGTGCAGAACTATTTTGTGATATCAGAGTCCCAGGCCCAGGACTCTAAAATCTGGACAAAGTATAGGAGAAAGGGAGCAGACTTCGTTAACCCGCTGTTATTAACAGGTTCTATGATTGCTGCAAAGCCCAAGCTGCAGGCAAGTGATGAGGGTGGTGTTAATCAATGTTAACAGCCACCAAGCCTAAACCCATATTCACACTGATAATGTTCAAGTAAGACACAATCAGACAAATAGAAGATGACACCAACACAGATGTTACAGTAAACCCCCCCGTCCCCCATTTATGAGGGGCCACTGGACCCTTATTAATCCCACTAGGATTGAAAGGATTCTGGTTATGGTATAACCTGAGAGTAATGAACCTGTCCAGCAACAGCACAACCAGGCTTGGCGCTAGCTGTCAGACTGGGTAAGTGGTGGCGACCTCACCCTGCGACATTCCTGGGGGCTAAGGCCCAGCCTGTGGCAGATAAGCCGCCCTGACAAGGTAAAACCCACTATGAGGAACCTAACCACCGGTCCCTGAGCGACCCTACAAGGTGACAGGAAAGACTGACTTCGTCTGGCAGCTGCTGGATGGTGGAGTGGACAGGTTACAGGAATTCTGATATTGAGCAGTGTTCACACTGGTACACAGAAACCAAAAACCAACACAAGTCTGAAACAGGAAAAGCGGGTTCACGCTTGGAAATAGACAACACTGATGAACAATTAACAGATCCAGACAGAGAAGCAGAGTCGGACAAAACTAGATCAAAACCCAAATGGCAGCAAAGGTACAGAATCGTATAGCAATAGAATGGTTGGTGAGCGTAGCAGAGGTAAAAAAACACAGAATAGTAAACAAGACGACAGCCAACTGAGGATAGAGGGACATCTTGGCATGGATGTTACACTGAGGAGGCGTGGAGCATGCAGATCCTTGTCAGAGATCCATATCCACTCCTCAGGACAATATCCAATCCATATGTTATCCAATGTAACAGATGTTGGATGATATTCAGAGCCCTACGAGAATGGAGTGGATTGGCAGGCATAATAGTGTGTAAAAATTGCACAGTCACGCATCCTGTGATGCAGAAGCTCGTCATTAGCAATGCAGCAGGGCAGAACATAAACAAACATCATAAAACAAAATCTGCAGTCAAAAAGAGACTCCATTTCTTCACAGTGGCAAACACCAAAAATGTTGGAGGTCCCATGCTTTAGTCATGCCATGGAAGGGATTGTTTGAACCGTAAATCTCTACAAAGGGCGGGGGTGGGGGGTTAGATCTCAGTTCACAATGCAAGTACCAGGTGATTAGGCAGATCTGTTGTCAGATTTTATCCTGTATCCTAACTGGTAAGATCTTGATAAAACTCTTCCATGTCTCGAAAAATCTTTCCACCATTGTTTCTTTTAATGTGAACCCAACCCAATCCATGGGGAATATGATCGTCATTTTTTCTAATCCAATGTTGCAGAATGGCCTTTAACATTGGTGCAGCCACACAGTGTAAAAGTTTTCTGTTACCTCTCATGAATTGGTGGTCTAAAGGATCATCCACTGGGGCGTGATGGGCACAAAATTGGTCAGGTGGGAGAAAGTAAAATCCCTAACCAAGGTCCAAAACCTTTGAATCTGACATCAAAGCGACAAACGATAATTACCTGCCCCCACCCTTGAACATATTTGGGATGATAATCAGAAGGGAAAATTTTCATCAAGTGACATCTATGGGGAAATATTTAGAGACTGTGTATAAACTGTAGCGTGGAGTGGTCCATGCAACTTTGGACTTGCCTACCGATGTGCTCGTAAATCTACCGTTGGGCCCTAGAACCAACAGACTCTGCCCCATGATTGCTGCTGACTCAACCCCCGTTGTCAGTGACCCCGCCCCTAATGACTCCGTCAATAACTTGAACTCTATCAACAGATAAGAGTTGAAATCACTAATATTGCAGAGAGTTGTCAGCATTTTGTTGCCGGCCTTTTGTACACAGCGAGAAAGAAAAGGAGAGTTGCTGGGGAATGTGGAAAGCTGAGTATCTAGTGTTTATTATTTTTTGTTACAATCCAAAGAGGAGAGGGGGAGTCACACTCAGAGTGTGGAGATCAGGGCCACAAAAAAGATGGGGAGAGAGAGGCCACAATATGAGGGGAGATTAGAGAACACAATATTAGAGATTAGAGAGATTAGAGGCCACAAATAAAAAGAGGGAGGGGGGGCACAAAATGAGGGGGAGATGAGAGGGGCCACAAGATAAGAGGACACAATATAAAGGGGAGATTAGAGGACAGAATATGAAGGAGAGATGAAGGGACACAATGGGGCATATTTATCAGGGCCTCTGCTCTACTTAATGTTAGCACCTGCGATCATTTGTCCTAATCCGCCACCTTCACGCTGTCGGCGACTGTCGTCAGCGGCATTTATTTCTACGCCAGGCAGGCTGAAGCCTCTTGATGTATTGCGCTGCGACAGCGGCGGGGCTATCATACGCCGGCGTAAATATCCCCCAATATGAGGGAAGATAAGAGGGGCCACAATATGTGGAGGAGATAAGAAGACACAATATGAAGGGGAAATGAGGAGACACAATATGAAGGGAAAATGAGGGGACGCAATATGAAGGGAAAATGAGGGGACGCAATATGAAGGGGAAATGAGGGGACGCAATATGAAGGGGAAATGAGGGGACGAAATGAGGGAACAATATGAGGTGGATTATAATGTGAATGGGACCGGAATGAGACGTCACACGTGTAAGCATGAGTGAGGGACCATAGCGGTGACGGTAGACGATGATATGTGCGAAGGAGAAAGGAGAAGACAAAGCAAGAGTCATGTGAGAAAGAGATGATGGTGCTGACAATAGAAAGGAGACCCAGGAGACCCAATATAAGGGAGACACAATATGAGGGGAGATGATGAGGCCACAAGATGAGGCGGATACCAATGGCATGGGAAATGAGAAGTTCACAATGTGAGGGACAAAATAAGGTTCCACGATATTGAGAGAGAAGGAGAAAAGACAAACAATGTGAGGGAGCGGATGATGGTTGCCACATATGAAGGGAGATAGGGACACATATAAGGGAGGACAGAATATGAGGGGAATGAGAAGAAGGAGCCACAATATGATGGAGAGATAACAGGACACAATATGAAAGAGTTGTATGTTTTTTCAGTGTTTGCATGAGTTTCCTCCGTTGTCTCTGGTTTCCCTCCCAAACGTACGGGTAGGTTGATAGATTGTGAGCCCATGGGGACAGGTGGATTGCCAAGCTCTGGGCACGCTGGTATCTTTCTGTGTGTGCCCATATAAATAAAGAATCTATATATTAAGGGGAGATGAGATGAAGGGGGACCATATTATGGGAGCAGATGAGAGCCACGAATTTGAGGGAGAAGATGATAGACCACAATATAAAGGGAGGAGAGATGAAGACACAGAATATGAGGGGGGAGGCTGATCACAGACAATATGATGGAGATGAGGGGACCACAAGATGAGAGGAGATGAGAGGCCAGAATATTGAAGGGGAGGGAAAGGAGGGGATGATGGGGCCACAATGAAGGGATATGAGAGGCTACAATATGAAAGGGGAGATCAGAGAAGGTCAGTGGTCTGCAATAGCAACAGGTAAAAAGTCAACAGGCCTGACCTTGTTGATATATAGTGGTGGACAAAGACATGCTATAGACTGCTTTTTCAATAATCATTTTCATAAAACATTTTTAGAGGTACAGCTACTCAAGTGTCTGTAATCATGACAGGGAAATATGCAGGACCGAGGTGAAAGGCAGTTCATCTTTGTTGTGAAAAGGCAAACTATCATACATGGGAGCTCAGGAAAGAACACAGTTATAGGCTATGCTATGTGTGCATTTGCATTTTTGCCTTTAAAAAGTCCACAACTTCTTTTTTCTAGTGCACAGTTGCAGGCATGGGACTTGTTCTCTCGCAACAAAATGTCAACTCTAGTGTCATGTTTTATTGTCCCTGACCGTTGTAACTTGGGAAGTTGGAAAAACATTCCATTGTGTGTGTGAAATAAAAAAATGCTTTTGAACTTTGAGTCAAATTGACGTTTCACAAAATGCACACATTTAATGCAATGTTGAAGCAATGTTAATAAGTCAAATCTCTCTTTTCTTGGAACCGTCTTGAATCAGCCGCTGACGACAGACTAGAAGAGTAGGTTTACTATATGAACATGCGATGTGTGAGGGCTGCGGCACCAAGTGGCGTTTGAACATGTTTTTGCCCGTTTTTGAAGCAGTCGTTAAATAAAAGCATGCAGTTTTTGAAAAAGCATCCGTTTTTGCATTGCGTTTCTAATTAAGATAATTGGGAAACCCGATCAAAAAACGCATGTTTTTTTAACCGACTGCTAAAAACAGCCCAAAAAAAACGGGGTTCAAAAAGCCCATACTGTGACGCGCCTAACGGTATGAGTTTGTTTTGTGTGCACTCAGTACCTGCTAACGTCTTTGCCATAAGTGATTTTCATGTATGCGCTCGTGACCTAGATCTCCTGTCGCAGCCACTGAGAACAAGCACATGTTACCACTAGCGCAAGGCTTGCTGCGGACGATTTCCATTAGCGGTTCAGTGAAACTGCATGTGATTGCTTACCGATCGATGCATTTCATTGCATAGCAACTGCAATCTTTGTATTATGTGCAAACCAACCCTCAACTGCCTTGTGAATGCAGCCTTTATACCACATCACACAAGTGTTCCCCCCTTCTCGCTGGAGGGGTTCAAGGACCAGAGGGGCATGGGAACCGTTAATGACACTATGACTTTTTTTGGGCAACTGTCCCTGCCTCCACTGTTTCACTTGTTACAAGCAATAATTGCACCAAAACGCATCCTGTGTGTTAATGAGAATTTCATATGGCAGTGGAGGAGCTATCACGTTTTTGATCCCCTCCTGGTTTTTATTTTTCCAAACGCACCTTATAACAAAACTGACGTGTGAAAACCTCTTATTAACGTGTAACTGTCGTGTCTTCTGCACAGCAAGTAAAAGCACAAGTTAATGTAATATAGTAGTGGGTGGTTTGTTATACATGTCTGAGCTATTAAGGATACTACAGTCCCGCCGGAGATTAAAAAAGAAAAAGAACGTGATAATCCATTCGCCATCCACTACTTACACAGGACCACCACGTGGCTAAAGGCCAGCCGCTGATGGCTCGTCGCCTTATTCCCACGCTCCAATTGGTTGCTCCGACCCTAGGAAGCCGCCGACATCGTGTGCTGAGGGCATGGAGGAGCGGAGAAGCCCTCAAACACGCGCGCTTGGTCGGCCAGACAGGTAAGGACAGAGAAGGGGTCCCGGGGGGACCGTATGATCAGGGTTGTAACCGGCGCGATAAAGGTTCATTTTTACTTATGAGCTATGAGGCCGCCGGGAGGTGAGTCCGGTATGGGGTTACTATAAGGGCGGAAAGCGTCATTGGAAGTCGAGGGAGTGCCCGAGCTTCAGTATGAAGAGACATGAATAGCCAGAGGGGGAGGGGGGAGAGACACAGACCCGAACACCGGGTGGATGGAGGAGAGCTCAGGCAATGCACCGGGTGTAATAGACACCGGGATTACACCACTTCCAAATGTTTATGCTAATTGGATTTAAGGAGCATGATTGTTACCAATTTTTCTTTGTGTTGTTCAATGAAATCCTGGAGTAGTTTTGTGTCTCCGGGCTCTGGGATACTGACATCATCACAGTCCGATACATTAGTTTGCCCAGTGAGCCAAATAAAGGAAAACTGCTTAAAAGGAGTTCCCAAGTATAAAAGTGGTGTAAAATGGGAAAGAAAAGCGACTCTCTGCTGCGAAAAAAGCGTCAATAGAAGCGATTTGCCGAAACAAAGGGATGAAAAACGTTTAGACTATTTCACGAAACTCGACCGGATCATGTACCGTGAAGAAATATGTGGCCGATTCGGAGCACAGACGGGTCGGGCGGGATAAAGGGAGCGTGGAGAGGAAGATTTATCGGCCAGCGGATGTTCAGTTCGGATAATGAAAAGCGGCTGCAAAAGCCTTTGTCAAACCAGCAAACAGATATTCGAAAGCTGCTGGGCCATTGGGGTCCCGCGAACTCCAAGGTTGTAGGTCCTCATGGACTTGCTGTGTAGGCGCATAAACTATATTCGGCCACCCCCAAGCCGGTACACAAAGCAGAAGCGGGTTTTGTTGTAGTGGCCAGACATGTTTTAAGTCCTTTTCCATAATAAAATTCTGCATTTATATACTGTATATACTCAAGTAAAAGCCGAGCTATCTACAAGCCGAAGTCTATATTTTACCACCAAAATCTGGGAAAACCCATTGACTTAGTTTAAGCCAAGGGTGGGAAATGCTTGGTACAGCCCCCTGCTGTACAGCTCCCACTGTAGTAGACAGCTGCCCAGCCCCCTGTAGTATACAGCCCCCAGCCCACTGTGGTGTACCAGCCTTTTGCCCAGCCACCTGTAGGTACAAGCCTGCCAGCCCCTTGTAGTGTACAGCGACCAGCACCTTGTAGTGTACAGCCTGCCCAGGCCCTGTTGTAGTGTAAGACCATGCCCGCCACTGTAGTGTACAGCCTGCCCAGCCCCCCCTGTAGTGTACAGCCTGCCCAGCCCCTGTAGTGTACAGCCTGCCCAGCCCCCTGTAGGGTACAGCCTCCAGCCCTGTAGTGTCGCTGCCAGCCCCTGTAGTGTACAGCATGACCCGCCCCCTGTAGTGTACAGCCTGCCACAGCCCCCTGTAGTGTACAGCCTGCCCAGCCCCCTGTAGTGGTACAGCCGCCCGCCCCTGTAGTGTACAGCCTGCCCAGCCCCCTGTAGTGGTACAGCCTGCAGGCTCTGTAGTGACAGCTGCCCAGCCCCCTGTAGTGTACAGCATGCCAGCCCCATGTAGGTGTGTACAGCCTGCCCAGCCCTGTAGTGTCAGCTGCCAGCCCCCTGTAGTGTACAGCCTGCCCAGCCCCCTGTAGTGTACACCTGACCAGCCCTGTAGTATACAGCTGCAGCCCCGTGTAGTATAACAGCTGCCAGCCCCCTGAGTAGTTACAGCCTGCCCAGCCCCTGTAGTATACAGCCTGCCCAGCCCCCTTGTAGTATCACAGCCATGCCCAGCCCCTGTAGTATAAGCGCTGCCCAGCCCCACTGTAGTATAAAGCCTGCCAGCCCCCTGTAGTATACGCCTGCCAGCCCCCTGTAGTATCAGCCGCCCAGCACACTGTAGTATACAGCCCGCCCAGCCCCATGTAGTATTACAGCCCGGCCAGACCCCATGTAGTATACAGCCCGCCCGCCCCTGTAGTCTACAGCCCGCCCAGCACCCCTGTAGTTACAGCACGCCCAGTCCCCCTGTAGTCTACAGCCGCCCAGCCCCCTGTAGTATACAGCCCGCCCCAGCCCCTTGTAGTCTACAGCCCGCCCAGCCCCCTGTAGTCTACAGCACCGCCAGCCTGTAGTCTACAGCCCGCCCAGCCCCCTGTAGTCTACAGCCGCCCGCCCCTGTGTCTACAGCCCGCCCACCCCCTGTAGTCTACGCCCGCCCAGCCCTGTAGTCTGCAGCCCAGCCCCCTGTAGTCTACAGCCTGCCACAGCCACTGTAGTCTACAGGCTGCCCAGCCCCCAGTTTGCCCAGCACTTAAAAAAAAAAAACGTACATATTCACTTCGGGTGGTCCTGATGTTCGGCGTGGGCTCCATGATGCTCGGTGCGGGTCCTTTTGTCTTCTCTGGGACGCTCCGGTCCTGTGGCTCCTTCTGTAACAGCCACCAGAGCGCGGCATGCGCTCTGTCTGCCTGATGAGTTATAGTGTGTTGCCGGCTGGCAGAGCGCATGGCCGTGTCTCTGCTGGTTGTTACAGAAGAGGCATTCGCAGGGATGGGAGCGTCGCGGTGAAGACAGAAGAAGAGCCGCGTGAGCATCGGGGGCGTGGAGGTGAGTATGTAAAGTTTTTTTTGACTGGAGTATAAGCCAAGGTGCGGGTTTTTTTTTCAGGCACATTTTTTGTGCTGAAATCTCTGCTTATGCGCGCGTAATACGGTATATAATTTTGGCGTGGATGCTGGAGTTTCCTTTTGGGTTTTCTGAAGGTTACCCACATGGTCTCCGTGCATCGGTTATCCAAGGACATGCCTCACTAGGAGATGAGCAGAACCACTTTTTTTCTTTCACCAAATTCTACAGTTTCAGGACTGACCACTTTCTTCATGGTACAAAAAGAAGATATGGAGCAAAAATCTCTTCGTGCAGGAAAATGCACATATCATACTGCAAGACTAAGTTGTGTCATTGGCTGCTTATGGGCGTAAAAGGAGAGGATTTATGGAGTGGCCATCTTAAATGATAATCTTTATTGTATAGGCTCACAGATTACGCAGCGCTGCACAGAGCTTGCCAAGTTGGTTCCTGTCCCCAATGGGGCTCACAATCTATTCAACCTACCAGTATGTTTGGGTGTGGGAGGAAACTGGAGACCTGGAAGAAAAACCCACGCAAACACGGAGAGAACATACAACTCTTTTGCAGATTTGAACACAGGTCCCCAGCGCTGGCAAGGCTGTAATGCTAACCCTAAGCCACCGCGCTGCCCTACCATCTTCCCATGAGCTAACCCTATAGAGAACCTTGGGGGATCACAGCAAAAATCTATGAGGGTGGAGGCCGTTTACATCAAATAGCAGCTCGGGAGGCGACTCGAACATCATAAAGAAATTCAAGGGGACAAACTTTCCAAAATCTCAAAAGTTCAATAAATGCAAGAATGTGACGGTGATGTAGAGAAGGGTCCAAGTACATGTAACTTGGCCTGTTAGGGTTGCTTTGGAGTGACATTTTCAGTTCTTTACACCCCATAAAATTTTTTTATTTTTTTGAAAAAAATATCCTGTTATCATTGGGAGGGTTGTTCAATAAAATTCGAGTTCTACTTTTTTTAAGGGTGATGACTTTAACAACTTACTGTCATTTGACATCAAACAGTTTGGAAATCAGAGATAAATATTTTATCTATTCCATGATAATTTGGAACGTGGTGTTTAGGACCAGTTTTGACAGTTTAGGGACAGACCTGTGGAATCTGCTCCAACAATCCATAGAACTTTTACTCTTTTTTCCTAGGATCTGGACATTCCAAGAAAATTCTTTATGTGCTGTATATTGTAAACCCGCCCCTAGTAGATAGTAGATATAATTTGCATAATAATTTTATTTATTTTTACAAATCATAGGGACCGTTTTATCAAACAAAATAAGACATGACAGAGTAAAATATAGTCATATGGAACAATAGGGTGAGGACCCCGCTCCCGGAAGTTCAGTAAGACTACATTCGCATGACTGTAGGGGGACCGTAGGCCGGCAATGGACGCGCAAAGCAATACGTGCTGCACACGTGCACACCGTACCGCTCTGACCGGGAAAAAGATGGGGCATGTCCTATCTTTCCATGTTACGGTGTCGTGCAAAATGGATTGGGGGGGGGGTCACCACTCCTCTCCATGTTGCCTGGATACGGCCCAACTCGCATTTGTTCAATGAATGCAGCTAAGAGGATGAGTGGTTGACACAGCGCTTACAGGTATATGAGGATGAGGGGGGTGACACAAGAGCTTACAGTCATGAGGATGAGGGGTGGGTGACACAAGAGCTTACCTGATTAGGATGAGGAGGGGTGGTGACACAAGAGCTTACAGTCTATGAGGATGAGAGGTGACCACAGAGCTTACAGTCTATGAGGATGAGGTGACACAAGAGCGTTACAGCTATGAGGATGGGAGGGTGACACAGCGCTTACATGTATGAGGATGAGGGGGTGACACAAGAGCTTACAGTCTATGAGGATGAGGGGGTGACACAAGAGCTACAGTCTATGAGGATGAGGGGGGGGTGACACCACAAGAGCTTAAGTCTATGAGGATGAGGGGGGTGACACAAGAGCTTACAGTCTATGAGGTGAGGGGGTGACTACAAGGCTTACAGTCTATAGAGGCTAGGGACGTGCAGAGCTACATTATAGGACCGGGGGTGACCAAGAGTTACAGTCCTCGGAGTGAGGGCTGCGAGGTGCGGTGACACAGAGCGTTCAGCTATGAGGATGAGTGGGGGGAGGTGACCGGGGTGACACAAGAGCTTTCAGTCTTGAGGAATTTGGAGGGGTGAGGCACAACGAGCTTACAGTACTTGAGGAGGAGGGCCGGTGACACTAAGAGCTTACAGTCATGAGGATGAGGGGGTGACACAGAGCTTACAGTCTAGTGAGGATGAGGGGTGCCGGGACACAAGAGTTACAGTCTATGAGGATTGGGGGCGGTGCACACAAGGCTTACAGTCTATGAGATGAGGGGGCTGACACAAGAGCTATAAGAGCTTGTAAATGTCCAGCCATCTTTATAGGGAGAAGAAATTAAATTAATAAATAAATAAACTATTCTGTGCTGATGAACCAGCATCAGCCGCATCTTCTATACAAAGCCCAGGTGAAATATGCTGCGAGAATCCTGGAGCTTGGTTTCTGGTGTTGCCGGATAACAGACGGAGGAGGAACACGGATGGATAAGGATAGTTGAATTTCATGCAGTCGAGAGGTTGATAGGCTTCCTAAAGAGATTGGTTTTTAAGAGCGCGTTTTTGAGAACTTTGGAGGTTGGTATTAGTCTGCGGCGCCGGGAAGGACATAACAGAAGGAACTGGCGGGAGAAGTCTGGAACGGCGTGCGTTAAGGTTCAAATTAAGTAGAGGTTAGTAACTAAAATCACTGGCTTTGAGTTGAGGTGATAGGACCCAGATGAGAGACGAGAAACATGGCAAGGTGCAGAGCTTGTGGATGAGGGTTATTATACTCCAACTGTATCAGAAAGGACGGACGGACAACCAGTGCATGGGACTGGCACAGACTGGAGGACACGTGCAAGACAAACCTGGATGCCCTGCATAAGATTAGATTGAAAGAGCAGTTATACTGAGTGACCGACGCTCAGGACCTTAGAGGGAGTTTCTAGGCGAGAGTGAAATGATAGAATACATTTTCTACAACTCTAGATCGTTTCACTAACGCATTGTGTGTTTTCTCACTCTTCATGACACTAGACGACTTTCTCTGTGGAATTCAACAGCAATTTCTCATGTGACTTACTCAGGCCAGCGCGTGGCTTTGCTTTTTGGGGCCTAATGCTGAGTCTCCATGTGGCGATTGTCTTGCGTTTCAAAACGCACCGCCCTGCAGACTCGTCATGCGATCCCCTATAGAACTACGTTGGAACTTAGTAATGTTGATGCAAACAAATGGGGGAGATTTATAATTAAGGTGCTGAGGTGGTAAATCTGTTCTAGTACCCATGGAAACCAATAAGAAGCTCAGCTGTTCATGTTATAACCGCGTGGGGGAAAAGAAAGCTAAGCTCTGATGGTTGCAGGGCAACTAGAACAGTTCTTATCTCTAAGGACTATGCAGAACTATTGACACTTGGGGGAGATTTTCACAGAACTTTATCACCGGAGGAGTATGTGCATTACGTGCGAGAACACAACAGCAGTCACCAGTGCTGTGAACGGGCCGAAAGGGCCGACCCACATAACGTAGTGCTATACACACACAATTTACTTGCGCTACTACATACGAAGTGTCCAGGGGGCTACTTTTTTGGGGGGTGGGGGGCGGGGAGGGGCTCTGTGTCTCAGTGGACTAACCACTAGTTTAATCCTTACTGTGCCGAAAAAAAACAAAAGATTTTTTTATCGTCACCCAATAAAACACACAGAAAAAGGATTCAAAAAACATATCTATAAGAAAATGGCTACAGTAGAGAAAACAATATCCCAAGAAAAAAGTAGTGTCGCAATCAAATGTATAAGTCTGTGACATATGAAACAAGTAACGGCGCCACCATGTGTGTGTGTGTGTGTGTGTTGCCTGCTGGTGTTGGGTGGGGGGGGTATCTATGTTCGTGATAAGTCATAAACAAATTTAAGATGGGTTTTCTCTCTTGTTACTCTTTTCGTGAATGTGTAATTGAATTGGGGATTAATCGAATGTATTTACGACAAACTCGGACCATTCTAAATTTCACCTATTTCTGTTTAATACCTGAAGACTTCTAGAGTGGTTAACCAATCTTCCTAAAAGCTGTTTTGGCTACATTCACACGACGTATGGGGAACCCATACATAGGGACAAGCTTGGGGCCGTACATGCGTATCTATAGAGGCCAATAGCCCCACAGAGCGATCGTAGCGCCGCACCTGCCACCCCTGTGCAGGGGTAAAAAAGATACATGCAGTCACCGTGCATTTCTATGGAGATGGGGAGGGGCGCCACTTCTTCCATGCGCGTGGGCATAAGTTGGTGTGAATCAGGCCCCCTCCTCATATACGTTCTAGGACGTGAAGATTGAAATGGATGTTGATATGCTATTTATGTGGTGTTATATATATACACTCACAGGCCACCCCCCATTTATTAGGTAAACATGTCCAACTGCTGGTAACACTTATTTTAACTCAGGCATTTAGGCATGTAGGACCATGGTCAGACAATCTCGGCAGTTACAAAACACAGATAGCATCAGTATGGGGAAGAATAAAAGGTGATTTGAGGCCTCCCTGAACGCTGCGCATGTTTGGTTGGTTGCCAGAAGGGCTGGTTGGTATTTCAGGAAACTGTGATCTACTGGGATTTTCACGCACAACCACTCTCTAGGGTTTACAGAGAATGGTGTCCGAAAAGAGAAAACAAACATTCCATGAGGGCAGTCTTGGGCGGGGGAAATGCTTGTTGAATTGCCCAGAGGTGAGGAGAATGGCGCAGATGTGCGAGCTGATAGAAGGGCCAAATGTGACTCAAATCCCACCGTTACAACCAGGTAGCACGCAGAGACGATCTATGAACCACAGTGTCGAATTTGAGGCAGATGGGCCACAGCAGCAGAAGACCACACCCCCGGCCGGGTGCCCATCTCTTTCAGCAAGACAGGAAAATGAGGCTACAATTTGCACCACTCGCTCATCGACAAATTGGACAGTTAGAAGCATGGAAAAAAAGTTTGGGGCCTGCTCTGGTTCGTGATGAGTCTCGATTTCTGCATGCGACATTCGCCGATGGTAGGGCTCGAATTTGGCGCGTCACACAACATGAAAGCATGGACATCCCTGCCTTGTATCAACGGTTCGGGCTGGTGGTGTGGGTGGTTTGTCGTCATGGTGTGGGGAATATTTTTTGGCACTCTTTGGCCCTCTTGGTACCAATTGAGCATCGTTGCAAGCGCATCAGCTACCTTTGAGTATTGTTTGCCTGACCATGTGCCATCCTTTTTATGAGACACCATGTACCCTGTAACTCTGATGGCTACTTTCCAAGAGGATTAATGCGCCATGTGCATCTAAAGACTGGAATCATCTCAGAACGGTTTCTTGGACATGACAATGAGGTATGTACTCAAATGGCTGCCACAGTACCAGTAATGCAAGTCTCTGTACATCGCACTGGGCGGCCGCCATAGCGCCGGAGGAGAGAGCAATGGCACAGACGCCCAGCGCGATGTAACAGGGGTCAGAAGACGGGCGCGGAAGCCAGAAGAGGACATCGCACGGAACCAGCGGGGGAGCACCTCGGGGCCACCGGGAGGGTGAGTATATAGATTTTATTACTTTTTTAAGTATTTTTAAGTGACTATTGGGGACTGCGGATAAGCCGAGGCGGGGAGTTTTCAGCAATTTTTTGTGCTAAAAACTGGCTTAACAGAGTTATATATCACGGTATATCTGTTGTTTGAAATTCTTATTTTCGTTAATAATAGTGAATTCGAAACTGTGTTATTTGTTATCCTGAGTACGTGATATGAAAAGTTGTTGAGGGGAGGAATACCCCTTAAGCAGACATAGTGGGAAATGGTAGTTTTACCCCCAAATAAGTTACCGTACTATTAGCCTGAAAAGAAGGATTATTTGTGAATTTCAACAAGTGTCGCATTTTTATAAATAAACACAAAACTTGATCAGCAAAAAAAACAAAAATTTACCGTTAATATGAAAACACAGATAACCAAAGACTAACATGGAATCCCGTTTCAACCGCGTTTTCTTAAAATGGAAACTGCCAAAACAAAAACCGGAGCAGTTTTATGCATCAGTGTGCGTTGTAGTAAAACACAGGAGCCGCTGAGAACCAAAACGCTCTGCAGATCTCTCAATGAGTCGCGAACATAGCCGGACAAACTGATCTCCCTTACCTGTAGTATCCACACATGGAATAAATTAGTGGCTTTTTAAAGGGAAACATGTCATCAGTTGAAGCGTAATGAGTGTCAATGTAAAAGAAAGAGGTGGCGGGGTTCACTGTCAGCCTGGAGAAACAGCGACTCTTTTTCTCAGAAGTTGACTCATGTCATCATTGCATGTCATAAAACAGCATGTGATGAAGCACAGTTGCCTCAGTGGCAACATGATTTTAAGGTGATGGGGGGATGGGGGGGGGGGGGGGACTTCTTAATCCTTTACCAGCAGGGATATACTTGAGTGAGGGGTAAAATTCAGTATTCTCTTAAAGGAAACCTACCACTTAGAAGGCAGGGGTAAGCTGTACAGTACCTGAGATCCAGCTCAGGGTGAGCTGGTGCCCCCCGGTCTACTATTGCTTACGTGTTATAAACACGCGTGCATCGACGGTTTTCCAACATTTTTAAACTTAGAGCAGAAGGGGCTGCGCGGACCGTGCGCGCAAATCTCGGTAATTTTCCTATTGTAGGGCGCGCACGATCGTGCGCACGCAGCGCCGAAGCCTCTTCTGCTCTAAGTTTAAAAAGGTGTTAAAACCGCGATACCGCGGTTTATAATACAACAAAAGTAAGTACCGGCACCAGCTCACCCTGAGCTGGTGCTCACGGTAACTAAGCTTACCCTGCCATTCTAAGTGGAGGGTTCTTTAAGGCAAGTTCACAATAGCGCTAGAATAGCATTTTGAAAGGAGTTCAGTAGGAGAAGGGCTCGGCCCAATCTGTTTTTAACGTCGCATACTGGGGTATAACACTCATTCGTGGAGGGGTGGTTATTGATTAATAGACTGGGGCGGGGAGTGGTGAGAAGCACTTTCTTTTGCCATTATTTCCCCCAAACCGAAGTGATTTTCCCCACACGTTGATGGAAAAACTCTTTAATTCCACAGCCAGAGTGGGTTACGGGGCGTTTTTTTTTTTGTGCTACTTTATTTTTGGTTACAGTTTTCTGTTGTTAAAGCAAACACTTGAACGAAACTGGAATCTCCTTTGACTTATCATCCGGCCTCTACAGTTGCATAGCCCGGCCACAAGTATGAGCACATCTGACCCAAGGTCTCTATTAATACACGTTTTTTAAATAATTCTTTAGAAATGGATGATCCTTTCGATGTCACTGAGGTGACAGTGGTGTCGGACGAGAGGATGAAAGCTACGCAGACCGGCCAAAGCCTCCATGTAAAGAAAGAAGAAATAATGAGGCTGCTCCGAGCAAGGAGAACCGACAAGGAAATCAAGGTAAGTGGACTCTCTGCCTCCGTCATACCACATTTACTGAGGAGTGTAGTTATACGGCCGCATACAGAAATGTGGGGGGTGATCACCGCTAGATCCTACCCCCACATGAGAACTACGCAAAAAACTCCTTTTAGGCCCTCCATTCAGACGGCTGTGGGGGGCGTTATAGGCGCGTATATAGGTACTGATATATGTCCCATAGGGTCGAGGGCCCAAGTGGGGTGCAGCGCCTTTAAGCATCGGAGCGATATGGTGCAGCACACGTGTGGCACCATACCATTCCAGTGCTGTGAAAGATAGCGACATTTTCCTATCCTTTTCTCAGCTATGGCGCTGGGTGATGTTCCTCTATGGAGAGAGGACAGGGCGTTGCGCACCTCCTCTCCCCGGCACACGATGTGTGTCGCTTGGGTGCGGTTTTAACGGCGGGAAACAAGTGTCTGTGCTCAATGTAGCCTAGTATGGAATTCCTTCACGGCCCTTCACCAAAAGCTGTCCTCCTGTGTCGAAACGTCCCTTTAAGTAGACGCTGAAGGCTTAATGTGACATTATAACCACCAGGATCCTTTGCACTACCACCAGGATCTTGCATAATTTAAAGCCTTTGTTTGACAAAAACAAAGGCATAGGAAGCCCTAAAAGAGAGACAGGAAGCGGGCACACTCCGGCTACGTCGTCGTGCTTGGTTTACAATCCTCATCCTGGTGGTTGTAGATGTCCTTTAAAGTTTTCTGTGGTTCTGATAAAACCACTTAAAGGGTGTTTCAATTTTAAACAAAATATTTTCTAATAAACAATGTTATCATGTAGGTCCATATTGAAGATTCCAAAATCATTGGTGGATCGTGACACCATGCCCAATTGTCTCCTGGACTGGTGCACGCTCATTCCGGTTTGCGTGATATGCGTCTAATACCTATCAAACACAGCCACTCTACAACGTAGGGTGCCTGTCCGTGGTAGCCGGAAGTTAAAGGAAACATGCCACTCAAAATCCAATCATGATACACCAGGACATTACTCAAGAGCCACGGCCCGGGACTGTCGTAATATCCTATATTTGTGATTATGGCCCTCTTTCTTCTAAAAATCAACATCTTAAAATTTTACTAATGAACGTGAACGGCCTCGGGAGTGTTACCGCAGCCCTTCTGTGCTGCAGCTTCACATGCACAAACTAATAAAAAAAATTATGCTCAAGACCTGAAGGGCCTTTGTGGAGTGTTTCCATAGCCCCTCCATGATTCAGAGGTTACACTGTGTTGCCAGCCTCCTCAGTTATTCTCTTTCCCTCTGCTGCTGTATCTCACCACAGTGAGACCGGATAAGGGTTGCCTGTGCAGTTGTAACACGCCTGTGAAGCTGACAGCACAGGACGGTACTCTAGTAACCTACCTATCTCATTAGCATAATTACAAAGTGATATAGAAGGAAGGAGGCATGGAAAACTATATAAGGATTACCACACGTTCATGGCCGTGCTGATCTATCAAGTAAGGTCCCTGATTTATGATGATGGATTTGTTGGTAACATTTCCTTAAGAGACCACATTGCATCTTCCCTCCACATCCAGATCTTGGACAACCCCTTAGAGAGTGAACAGTTACAATGTGCTGATACTGTGACACATACAGTGGCAATTCCCTAGCTTAATCCTCAGAGGCTGTACTATGTAATGTACTTGTCCTGTATATTACCTCCAGGTCAGTCTATCTACCTCTACTACTATGACATATACTGAAGTCCAGCAAGAGGTGCCGCAACCCCTGCCCAATCTGAGACAACAGAAGATAAGTGATGAGCTGGAAGCATCAGTGTGCCGACCGAAAAAAGAGCTTTACCCATGGAGCGCGCAAGCTGGAGAAGGAAGGACTGGACTTCGTGAGTGGCAGCGATGTACTGGGGCGCATGTTTTAAAGGGGACTGGTACCAATTGATTGATTTTCCAACCACAGGAATAGGGGGATAACATCGCTGAGCTGCAGACTCCATTCAATCAGAAATTGCTGACACAGAGCTATGTCTATCTCCAGCATTTATAGGCACGTAAAGATGGCAGACCTGACCTCCATTCAGCGCCCCGCATAACTCAGGGACAGGGGGCGTTAACCCCATGCCAATCATGCAGGCTTACCGCCATTCGCTAATTAGACATGCCTGTGATGGCCTGTGCGTCCACAGGTCTACCTGGCCACCATGCTAGTGTGCTTAGGGGTTAAAGCTACCTGATTGGGTGCATTCCCCGATTATCTGTATAAACAGTCAACGGAGAGTCTAGAGATACTCACGGCTTGTGTTGGCGATTTGCTGGCGCTCCCATAGTACTGAACGGAGCAGCAGGCTAGGATGTAACTTGCCGCCTTCATCCCATTATTGAGAATAACCTGTGATGCGTATGAGCCCCAGAGTGGCCGGACCCCCAGCGATCAGCATTATTAAGGGGAAATCAATCCTTATCGTGACATAGGTGTGAAACAATATCAACAACAAACAACTTTTTTCTTTGTCATTTGTTAGGAGACGACCTCAGGAAAGGACATGTCCATCTATATTGCATGGATTACTGTCCTCAGGATCTAGGGGGGGCTCATAGTCAGACCCCTTCACAGTATCATAGAATGTAAGAAATCCCAACACATTTGTTGCTTACATGTAAAGATATTTCTGTTCATACAGCCCCACCTCTACTCATAATGTGGCTCAATTGGATCCTGCCAAGAAATCAATGTATTTACATAAGTTTTTTTTTTTTATACTTTATGGTTTTAAAACATTTAACCTCTTATTTGCTGCGCCCTGTTTCCACGTACACTATCCAAGGATTTTTTTCAGGTGTTTTTTGTTTTTTGTTTTTTATCAATGCCCCTACAAATAATAATTTTTGTTGTTCAATATATGTATGAGCGGCTGTTTTTTTTGGTGTGAAATGTAGTGTTTAATGCACAATTTCATGGTCTATATGTTTATTGCATTAAAGGAGACATGTCCCTACAACCACTATAGGCCCTCCTCCCGATGGAGATTGGCAAGCTCAATAGAGAGGAGTGGAGCAGAACCGGTATGAGCGGTGCACTCCCCCCGCTCATATCATATAGGTGTGCAGTTCTCATCATGGAGCCCCCACATGAGTAGCAAGTTAGGACCTTTCCTGTAAAAGAGGGCCCTAATTGTTTCATGGTAAAACCCCTTTACACCTTTTCTGTGTAGTACTCTTTAAAAATAGAAAAAATATGTTTTTGCAATGTTGAACGCAGAGCACTACCCAAGTAAAGGGTTTATCGTTAAATGTGCCTTTCTAATTGTATAATGAAAAACAAAAGCTCTTTGTCTCTCCTTCCACGCCAGTAACTTTGACAATTTTTTTTTTTTTTTTCGGTCAGTGTGGCTCAGTGGTGAGGACGTTATCTTGTTGCCATGAAAGAGCACTGCAGATTGGTATTGTAAACACTTGGGGCTATAAAAGTTTTTTTTTTTTAATGTGATCATTTTTTGTGGAATGGATGATTAAAAAAATGTCAACTGGGCCAATTTCTATTCCTATATCTCCCTAGATTGGTTGAAAAGTTTTTGCGTGTATGGGATAAATGAATAAAAGACTTCATGTTCTTCTTAGCTTAGGTTGGAAGGGGTGTGAAAATGTGTGCTTTTATTCGTTTTTTTTTTTTTTTTTTGAGTAATTTTGTGTGTCTTTTTTTGTTTTGTTCTACCTTATTAAACTACGATTGTATTAGATGTTTTTTCGTATAGCTATTGATTAATTATTTTTTTTTTATTTGTTTTTATATCTTTTTTATATATTTTGTCATGTCACTCTACTGAGTAGCGCACTCATGTAGACCCCTGTGAAGACAGGGCCTTCATTGTCCTATCTTGGCACCTGGCCTGAGATTTAAGATAAGCCAGGCAGCCCAGAGGTTCCCTAAAGGACCCCACGGATGCCTGTACGGACGCCCTGTAATTGGTACCCATGGGATCACAGACTGCAGGGTGTCGCAATGGGTGGAAGAGGGACCGCAATTTTTATAGCGCCTTCGTTAAACACCCGTCATCTGAGCTTTTCCCGATTGGCTCTGTTAAGTAACACTTGCTCAAGCCCCGACAGCAGCAGGACTCTAGCAGGAACTGAGTTGTCGGTGGCAGTTTACGAAAGGCCATGCGCTCTGACAGAACTACTCTTTCGCATATTATTTCCTATTAAAAATACGACTAGATGTGGCGTATCTGAAGTCAGGTCCCTGAACAGAGCCAACGCGAAGGATGACGAGAGGAGCCTATAAGATGTTAACTTGCCGTAATAAAGTTTTTCTTGTTTGAACAACATTAAATCCCAAGCACCTCCGCCATATCGGACGTCCAGGGTTTATGCGCGAAGATCCTTCCCTCGGTCTGATATACACTCCTGATACTATAAGAGTCACGTGAGAGCAGGCGCGTCACCCGTGCAGCCGTGGTATATGAGTCCACACAAGCCCGACGAAGGCGGCCGTCCCTGGCTACCAGCTACTGCCCTTGTACACATTAAGGAGGCCAGAGCTCCATTACTCTAGAGCCCGGACTACCATTAACAATCTCTGAGGTGGAGGGTCCCCTGGGGGGGACCAGGAAGCGACGCGGGGGTCACGCCGGCAGAGGGGGGTTACAAGAAGTTCTCCGTCGGTGGACTATACACCCAGCTTCTGAGAAGCTGGCAGGGAGATCATCCTGAATGAATGGGCACTGTTAGAATAGGAGGGGAGGATGAGCAGCACCCTACCCGTGCCGCCAATGGTGTATCATACGAGGCAGACGGACGGCATTCGCCTCTCACAGCATGAATGTCGGGCTCAAGTCATGGCATCCAGGTAATCAAAAGTAGAGAGAAGTATTTGGGGTATGTAGTATATTTTTTAAACCACAATCTCATTTTTTTGGATCCTGCCAGAGGGTGGCTACACAATCAGTATGTCAGTGGGCTTCGGTTTACAACAGGCTTTATCCTGGTGGTAGATGTCCTTTACCATAGGTGTGCAGGATACGGTAGTGGGTTAGCTATTAGTGGTAATTGGTTGGAGTTCATAGAAAACTGTCGTTAGATTGACACCGTGCTTGTATAGGCACTATTACAATTTGATTCAGTCTCTGCTCTATATAACATGTACCTGCAGATGGACACTATATACAATCTGTTCAGCCCCTCCTGCTGCTATAACTACTGCATGGCAGACTAGGACATAAGTACAATCCGCACAGCTCCTCCTGCTCTATAAGTGTTCTGGCTGCCAAAAAGACACAGTGTCTTTGTGAAAGAATTGATTCCCACAATCTTGTTAAAAGGTGCACCAAAAAAAAGTTGTGCACCACTTCTCGAGCGTTGTGTATTGCGCCCATTTACGACGAAAACGTGCGCCATTATTCGGTAATGCCTGCACACAGCAGAGGCGTTCGCAGGACTTCTGATAAATGCAGGCCGATGGTCTTTGCGTTTCTTTTAAATTAATTTCTTTCCATTATTCGTTCACTCTTCCCAGCTCACATAGCGAAACTGAGAGCATGTGCATGCGATCCCCCTGCCCCTCCCAGTATATTGCGATGCGCTCTTTGGCGACCCGTCGATCAATCACAGAACACCCTCCGGACTATTTAAAACCTGGTGAGTAGTGGAGGTCTTCTATTTAAGGCCAAGTGAGGTCACATTCACACATCGTGTTTTTTTTGGGAAATTTACTTACTGTCCGGCAAAGTTTCCCCAAAAGTGCATTGTTCAAACGATAATGCAGTGTGCCGCGATTTTCACTAAGACATGACTGATTTCCTGCATGGAGTGCTTCTCGGCTCAGTTCGACAGAGTCACCTTATTTCTTCCGGTGCGTATGTAAGTGCAGTCTTGCGACACAATTTGAATCTGTTAATCCCGCGCTTGAGTCCAGGCTCCAAAGGCACGGCGCCCCAATCTGTCAACAGAAAGCGGCGCAGCTGCCGCCACAATTGGGAAGAATTCAACACAAAACCCCTGTCAAATACCGTGTCACAGAGTGCAAATCCCCTGACAACGCTGGAAAGTCGACAAAAGGTGCGATCCGTGACCTTTAGTAAAATGAAGCCCCATTATCTTTGCCAGCTTTGGTATTTGGGCTGGTTCATTCATTGTAGATACTGCAAGCAGGAAATCGATTCCCGAAAAAAAACTGGGTTTAAAACAAGATCAGAGCGGAGCCAACTGAGCTGGTGTGTCCCATATCAGCAACCCAATTCACACAATTAATCGTACACGCCGGACGCCCGCCGTGTATCATGGCGGCGTCGGGTTCCCGTGCAATGCGAGAGGGCTCACGGGTGAGCCCTATTTAGCGGTAAGTCTTTGCTGATATTGCCGACCCAAAGACTTACCGGTAACACCTGCCAAATCGGTGCAGCAAGGCTGGGTGGGCCATTTGGCCTGGTTGATCGTGACGTCACGGGGGGAGCGGCATCGTCTCTGGTAGCCTCGCTTTCCGAAGACCCGAGGCTATTTCGTTTTAACCTCCTTCTACAATGATGCTAGCACATTGTAATGAATGAGGAGGAAGTATGGCAGTAATGCTAGGCGATCAGACAAACCAGGGTTTACAGCTACCCTAGGGAGTCTGAAAAAACTGGTTTAAAAAAAAAAAAAAAATAGTAAAAAAAAAAAAAATTATAATAAAAAACCTAAAAAGTCAAATCACCCCCCTCTCACTGAACTGACATAATATAAATTAAACAAGTAAAAATCATAGAAGCAGTAGGGTATCGCACACATCCGAAAATGCCATCTTCCAAAAATATTTAACGCTTTTTTAATGCGTTTGAACCGTAACGGAAAATCGCGCCCAAGGCGGATAATGGCAACTTTTTGCCATTTGAAACATATAAAAAAATCTATATAAAAGTGATCAAAGGTCGGCCAGTCCAAAATGACAATCAGTTGAAATATATTACCCCCCCAATGTCGCAAACTAAATGACACCACCACACAGGCTCCGTACACCAAGTAATATAAAAATGTTATTAGCGCCAGAAAATGAAAAATTTTGTTACGTGGACGGTTTAATTTTTGTTAAAGTATGAAAACATTTATAAAACCTATACAAAATTTGGTTTACCCGTGACGTTACTGACCGAAGCATAAAAGTAGACATGTCATTTGGGGGGTACGCGTATATCCAAGCCCACAGGAGAAATGGCGTGTAGCATGTGGTTTTTACCAATTTCACTGCATTTGGAATTTTTTCACGCTTTCCCAGTCATGGGCAGGAAATGACGAAACCCTCCTATGGAGCGGCAATGTGCTGTACATAGAGAACAACAACCGTCACCTTCACCACAGCATCCTTTACGTGGTAAAAATAAAAAAGCTTATAGATTTTTTGAAAGGCTGGAAGTGAAAACATGGAAATGAAAAACAGGAAGGGCTCCGGTCCTCAACGAGTTAGTAAAAAGGTCAGGCGAACATTTTTTAGGTAACCTTCACATTCTCAGTAGTAATCTCACCACCTTCCTACAGTTAGAAATTGAGGGGGGGGGGATGTCTCTGGTTTCTTGCTCTTTCTCCAGTTCCGTATGCACAGGACTAGAATAGGCACCACGGGTCACAGGAAGTGACACCAGGGGGGCGGTGCTGGAAATCCGGTGTTCTGGGGAAGGAGAAAAGAGTAAGAAACCTAGGAGATCCTCCATTTCTAAATGAAGGAAGGTGGTGAGATTACCTATGAATGGAATTGTTACCTAACACGACTGGTTCCCATAAGCAGAAGCGGGTGTTGTAGTGGGCCAGACATGTTTTAAGTCCTTTTCCATAATAAAATTCTGCATTTATATACTGTATATACTCAAGTAAAAAGCCGAGCTATCTACAAGCCGAAGGCTCTTATTTTACCACCAAAATCTGGGAAAACCCATTGACTTAGTTTAAGCCAAGGGTGGGAAATGCTTTGTCACAGCCCCCATGTAGTATACAAGCCTGCCCAGCCCCCGTAGTATACAGCCTGCCCAGCCCCATGTCGCTACACGATGCGACCATGTAGTGTACAGCCTGCCCAGCCCCTGTAGTGTACAGCCTGCCCAGCCCCTTGTAGTGTACAGCCGCCCAGGACACCTTGTAGTGTACAGCCTGCCCAGGCCCCTGTAGTGTACAGCACTGCCCAGCCCCCCTGTAGTGTAAGACGGCCCAGCCACGTAGTGACAGCCTGCCCAGCCCCTGTAGTGTACAGCCTGCCCAGCCCCTGTAGGTGTACAGCCTGCCCAGCCCCCTGTAGTGTACAGCCTGCCCAGCCCCCTGTAGTGTACAGCATGCCCAGCCCCCTGTAGTGACAGCCTTGCCACAGCCCCCTGTAGTGTACAGCCCGCCCAGCCCCTGAGAGTGTACAGCCTGCCCAGCCCACTGTAGTGTACAGCCTGCCCAGCCCCCGTAGTGTACAGCCTGCAAACAGCTCCTGTAGTGTACAGCCTGACCAGCCCCCTGTAGTTGTACAGCATGCCAGCCCCATGTAGTGTACAGCCTGCCCAGCCCCCTGTAGTGTAGCCTGCCAGAGCCCCTGTAGTGTACAGTTACCAGCCCCCTGAGTGTAGCCTGCCAGCCCCGTAGTATACAGCCGCCAGCCCCTGTAGTATACAGCCTGCCCAGCCCCTGTAGTATACAGGCCTGCCCAAAGGCCCCCTGTAGTATACAGCTTGCCCGCCCCCTTGTAGTATACAGCTGCCCAGCCCCATGTAGTATACAGCCTGCACAGCCCCCTGTAGTATAACCGCCGCCCGCCCCCTGTAGTACAGCCTGCCCAGCCCCCTGTAGTATACAGCCCGCCCAGCCCCTGTAGTATTACAGCACGCCAGCCTGTAGAAAAGCCCCAGGTACCCCCGTAGTCTACAGCCCGCCCAGCCCCCTGTAGTCTACAGCCCGCCCAGCCCCCTGTATTACAGCCGCCCAGCCCCCTGTAGTCTACAGCCGCCAGCCCCCTGTAGTATACAGCCCGCCCAGCCCCTTGTAGTCTACAGCCCGCCCAGCCCCCAGGTAGTCTACAGCCCGCTCCAAGCCCCCTGTAGTCTACAGCCCGCCCAGCCCCCTGTAGTCTACAGCCCGCCCAGCCCCCTGTAGTCTACAGCCCGCCCAGCCCCCTGTAGTCTACAGCCTGCCCAGCCCCCTGTAGTCTACAGCCTGCCCAGCCCCCTGTAGTCTACAGCCTGCCCAGCCCCCAGTTTGCCCAGCACTTAAAAAAAAAAACGTACATATTCACCTTCGGGTGGTCCTGATGTTCGGCGTGGCTCCATGATGCTCGGTGCGGGTCCTTTTCTGTCTTCTCTGGGACGCTCCGGTCCCTGTGGCTCCTCTTCTGTAACAGCCACCAGAGACGCGGCCATGCGCTCTGTCTGCCTGATGACGTTATAGTATGTGCCGGCTGGCAGAGCGCATGGCCGTGTCTCTGCTGGTTGTTACAGAAGAGGATCCGCAGGGATGGGAGCGTCGCGGTGAAGACAGAAGAAGAGCCGCGCTGAGCATCGGGGGCGTTGGAGGTGAGTATGTAAAGTTTTTTTTTTGACTGGAGTATAAGCCAAGGTGCGGTTTTTCAGCACATTTTTTGTGCTGAAAATCTCTGCTTATGCTCGAGTATATACGGTATATAATTTTTGCGTGGATGCTGGAGTTTCCTTTTGGGTTTTTCTGAAGTCTACCCACATGGTTCTCCGTGCATCGGTTATCCAAGGACATCGCTCACTAGGGAGATGAGCAGAACCACTTTTTTCTTCTTTCACAAATCTACAGTTTCGGACTGACCACTTTCTTCCATGGTACAAAAAGAAGAATATGGAGCAAAATCCTCTTCGTGCAGGACAATGCACCATCTCATACTGCACGACTACTGTTGTGTCATTGGCTGCTATGGGCGTAAAAGGAGAGGATCTTATGGAGTGGCCATCGTAAATGATAACTTCTTTATTTGTATAGGGCTCACAGATTACGCAGCGCTGCACAGAGCTTGCCAAGTTGGTTCCTGTCCCCAATGGGGCTCACAATCTATTCAACCTACCAGTATGTTTTGGAGTGTGGGAGGAAACTGGAGGACCTGGAAGAAACCCACGCAAACACGGAGAGAACATACAAACTCTTTGCAGATGTTGAACCCAGGTCCCCAGCGCTGCAAGGCTGTAATGCTAACCACTAAGCCACCGCGCTGCCCTACCATCTTCCCCTGAGCTCAACCCTATAGAGAACCTTTGGGGGATCATCAAGCAAAATATCTATGAGGGTGGGAGGCCGTTTACATCAAAATAGCAGCTCTGGAGGCGACTCTGACATCATAAAGAAATTCAAGGGGAAACTTTCCAAAATCTCAAAAGTTCAATAAATGCAAGAATTGTGACGGTGATGTCAGAGAAGGGTCCAATGTCACATGTAACTTGGCCTGTTAGGGTGCTTTTGGAGTGACCATTTTCAGTTCTTTACACCCCATAAAATTTTTTTAATTTTTTTTGAAAAATATCCTGTTTATCATTGGGAGGTTTGTTCAATAAAATTCGAGTTCTACTTTTTTTAACGGGTGATGACTTTTAACAAACTTACTGTCATTTGCATCAAACATTTTGGAAAATCAGAGATAAATATCTTTTATCTATTTCCATGATAATTTGGAACGTGGTGTTTATGACCCAGTTCTGACATGTTTAGGGACAGACTCTGTGGAATCTGCTCCACACAATCCATAGATACTTTTACCTTTTTTCCTAGTGATCTGTACATTCCAAGAAAATTCTTTATGTGCTGTTATATTGTAAACCCGCCCCTAGTAGATAGTAGATATAATTTGCATAATAATTTTTATTTTATTTTATTTACAAATCATAGGGACCGTATACAAACAAAATAAGACATGACAGAGTACAAATATAGTCATATGGAACAATAGGGTGAGGACCCCGCTCCCAGGAACTTACAGTAAGACTACATTCGCATGACTGTAGGGGGACCGTAGGCCGGCAATGGACGCGCAAAGCAATACAGTGCTGCACACGTGCACACCGTACCGCTCTGTACACGGGAAAAAGATGGGACATGTCCTATCTTTTCCCATGTTACGGTGTCGTGCACAATGGATTGGGGGGGGGGTCACCACTCCTCTCCATGTCTGCCTGGATACGGCCCAACTCGCATTTGTTCATTGAATGCAGCCTAAGAGGATGAGTGGTTGACACAAGAGCTTACAGTCTATGAGGATGAGGGGGGTGACACAAGAGCTTACAGTCTATGAGGATGAGGGGGTGACACAAGAGCTTACAGTCTACACAAGAGCTTACAGTCTATGAGGATGAGGGGGTGACACAAGAGCTATAAGAGCTTGTATAATGGTCCAGCCATTCTTTATAAGGGAGAAGAAATTAATTTAATAAATAAATAAATATTCTGCTGCTTGAACCAGCCATCAGCCGCATCTTCTATACAAAGCCCAAGGTGAATATGACTGCAGAGAATCCTGGAGCTTGGTTTCTGGTGTTTGCCGGATAACAGACGGAGGAGGACACAGGATGGATAAGAGATAGTTGAAATTTCATGCAGTCAGAGAGTGTGATAGGCTTTCCTAAAGAGATTGGTTATAAGAGCGCGTTTTGAAACTTTGGAGGTTGGGTATTAGTCTGAGGGTCCGGGGAAGGACATAACAGAAGGAACTCGGGAGAAGTCCTGGAGACGTGCGTTAAAGGTTCAAATTAAGGTAGAGGTTAATCTAAAATCACTGGCTTGAGTTGGGTGATAGACCAAGATGAGAGAAGAGAAACATGGAGGTGCAGAGCTTTGTGGATGAGGGTTATTATATCAAACTGTATTCAGAAGGAGACGGACAACCAGTGCAGTGACTGGCACAGACTGGAGGCATCCGTGCAAGACAAACCTGGCTGCTGCATTAAGATTAGATTGAAGAGAGTTTACTGAGTGACCGACTAGTAGGGAGTTTCTAGGCGAGAGTGAAATTGTATGAATACATTTTCCTAAAACTTCTAGATCTTTCCACACGCATTGCTGATTTTCTCCTCTTCATGACAATAGACGACTTCTCTGTGGAATCAACAGCAATTTCTCATGTGACTTACAGGCCAGCCGGGCTTTGCTTTTTGAGGCCTAATGCTGAGTTTCCATGTGGCGATTGTCTTGCGTTTCAAAACGCACCGTGCAGACTCGTCATGCGATCACCTATAGAACTACGATTGCACTTAGTAAATGTGATGCAAACACAATGGGGGAGATTTATCATCAAGTTTCTGAGGTAAATCTGTTCTAGTTACCCATGGAAACCAATCAGAGCTCAGCTTTAATTTTATAAACCGCTGTGGGGAAAAGAAAGCTAAGCTCTGATTGGTTGCCACGGGCAACTAGAACAGTTCTTCTCTAAGAGACTTATGATAACCTACTGAACATTGGGGGAGATTTATCACCGGAGGAGTCTGTGCATTACGTTCTGGAACACAACGCAGTCACCATGTGTGAACGTGGCCAAAGGGCGCCCACATAAGTAGTGTATTACACACACAATTTCCTTGGCTACCTACATACGAATGTGATCCGGGGGCTTTTTTTGGGGGGGGGGGGGGGGGGGGGGGCTCTGTTTGTCATCAGTGGATAATCCATTTCTAATCCTTCTGTCCGAAAAAAAAAAAAAGATTTTTCTTATCTTGTCCCACATAAAACACAATAAAAAGTGATTCAAAAAACATATCTATAAGAAAATGGTACTATAGTAGAGAACAACATATCCCACAAAGAAAAGGCTCGCAATCAAATGTATAGTTGTGCACCTATGAAACAAGTAACGGCCACATGTGTGTGTGTGTGTGTGTGTGTGTGTGTGTGTGGGGGGGTCTCTGTATTTCGGATAAATTGCATAACAAATTTTAAGATGGGTTTTCTCTTTTTATCTTTTGTGAATGTGTAAATTGAAATTGGGGCTTAATGAATGTATTACCGACAAAATCGGACCATTCTAAATTTCACCTCCATTTTGTTTTAATTACTATGAAGATCTCAGAGGGTTAACAATCTTCCTAAAAGCTGTTTCTTGGGCTACATTCACACGACCGTATGGGGAACATACATACGGGCACAAGCTTGGGGCCGTACATGCGTATCCTATAGAGGCCAATAGCCCCACAGAGCGATGTAGTGCCGCACCTGCCACCCCGTGCAGGGGTAAAAGATACCATGCAGTACACCGTGCATTTCTATGGAGAGGGGAGGGGTCGCCACTTCTCTCCATGGCGCTGGGCATACGTTTGTGTGAATCAAGCCTAATAGTTCTAGGAGTGCAGATTTGAAAATGGAGTGATATACATATTTATGTGTGTGTATATATATACACTCACAGGCCACTTTATTAGGTACACCTGTCCAACTGCTGGTTAACACTTAATTTCTAACTCAGTGCATTTAGGCATGTAGACATGGTCAAGACAATCTCCTGCAGTTCAAACCGAGCATCAGTATGGGGAAGAAAGAAAGGTGATTGAGGCCTTTGACGCTGGCATGGTTGTTGGTGCCAGAAGGGCTGGTTGGATTTCAGAAACTGCTGATCTACTGGGATTTTCACGCACAAACATCTCTGGGTTTACAGAGAATGGTCCGAAAAAGAAAAAACATCCAGTGAGCGGCAGTTCTGTGGGCGGAAATGCCTTGTTGATGCCAGAGGTCAGAGGAGAATGGGAGACTGGTTCGAGCTGATAGAAAGGAACAGTGACTCAAATCACCACCGTTACAACCAAGGTAGGCAGAAGAGCATCTCTGAACGCACAGTACGTCGAACTTTGAGGCAGATGGGCCTACAGCAGCAGAAGACCACAACGGGTGCCACTCTTTCAGCTAGAACAGGAAAACTGAGGCTACAATTGCACATGCTCATCGAAATTGGGACAGTAGAAGATTGGAAAAACGTTGCCTGGTCTGATGAGTCTCGATTTCTGCTGCGACATTGCGAGTGGTAGGGGCAGATTTGGAGTCACAACATGAAAGCATGGATCCATCCTGCCTTGTATCAACGGTTCAGGCTGGGTGGTGGTGGTGTCATGGTGTGGGGAATATTTTCTTGGCACTCTTTGGGCCCCTTGGTACCAATTGAGCATCGTTGCAACGCACAGCCTACCTGAGTATTGTTGCTGACCATGTCCATCCTTTATGAGCACAATGTACCCTGTAACATCTGATGGCTACTTTCGCAGGATACTGCCGCCATGTCATAAAGCTGGAATCATCTCAGACTGGTTTCTTGGACATGACAATGAGGTCACTGTACTCAAATGGCCTCCACAGTCACCAGTATATAAGTCCTCTGTACATCGCACTGGGCGCCGCCATTGCGCCCGGGAGAGAGCAATGGCAGCGCCCAGCGCGATGTACAGGGGTCAGAAGACGGGCGCGGAAGCCAGAAGAGGACATCGCACGGACATCGGGGGAGCACATCGGGGCCACCGGAGGGTGAGTATATAAGTTTATTATTTTTTAAGTATTTTTTAAGTGACTATTGGTGACTCGTGTATAAGCCGAGGGGACGTTTTTCAGCACATTTTTTGTGCTGAAAAACTCGGCTTATACACGAGTATATATACGGTATATCTGTGAAATTCTGTATTTTTGTTAATAATAGTGAATTCGAAACTGTGTTATTTTGTTATCCTGAGTACGTATGAGAAAGTTGTCTTCGAGGGAGGAATACCCCTTTAAGCAGACATATGGGAAATGTTAGTTTTACCACCCAAATAAGTTACCGTACTATTAGCCTGAAAAGAAGATTATTTTGAATTTCAAAAATGTCGCCATTTTTTCATAAATAAACACAAAACTTATCAGCCAAAATTTACCGTTAATATGAAATACAAGATGCAACGAAAAGACTAAACATGGAATCCGTTGTTCACCCGTTCTTAAATGGAAACTGCAAAACAAAAACCTGGAGCAGTTTTATGCATCAGTGATTGTTGTATAAAACCAGGGAGCTGAGAACCGCTGCAGATCTCTCCATGAGTCTGAACCTAGCCGGACAACTGATCTCTTACCTGTAGTCTCCACACATGGTAATAACTAGTGGCTTTAAAGGGAACCTGTCATCAGGAACAGGCGTAATGAGCTGTCAATTAAAAGAAAGAGGTGGGGTTCACTGTCAGCCTGGAGAAAACATGACTCTTTTCTTCAGAAGTTGACTCATGTCAACTCATTTGCATGTCATAAAAACAGCTGTGATTGAAGCACAGTGCCTCAGTGGCACATGATTTAAGGTGATATGGGGGGGGGGGGGGGCGTTTAAATCTTTTCCCCCCAGGTATCACTGGTGTGAGGGGTAAAATTCAGTTATTCTTTAAAGGAAACCTACCACTTAGAATGGCAGGGGTAAGCTGTAAGTACCGAGCACCAGCTCAGGGTGAGCTGGTGCCGGTACTTACTTTCGTTAGTGTTATAAACCGCGGTATCGCGGTTTTAACACTTTTTAAACTTTAGAGCAGAAGGGGCTTGCGCGACCGTGCGCGCAACATCTCCGGTATTTCCTATGTAGGCGCGCGCACGATCGTGCGCACGCAGCGCCGAAGCCTCTTCTGCTCTAAAGTTTAAAAAGTGTTAAAACCGCGATACCGCGGTTTATAACACTAACAAAAGTAAGTACCGGCACCAGCTCACCCTGAGCTGGTGCTCGGTACTTACAGCTTACCCCTGCCATTCTAAGTGGTAGGTTTCCTTTAAGGCCAAGTTCACACATAGCGCTAGAATAGCATTTTGAAAGGCAGTAGGGAGAAGCTTGGCCCAATTGTAATCGCATACTGGGGTATACACTCATTCGCTGGAGGGGTTATTGATTAATAGACTGGGGCGGAGCGGTGGTAGAAGCACTTTCTTTTGCCATTCATTTCCCAAACCGAAGTGATTTCCCACAGTTGATGGAAAACTCCTTTAATTCACAGCAGATGGGGCTTACGGGGGTTTTTTTTTTTGCTACATTTTATTTTTTGGTTACATTTTTCTGTTTGTTAAGCAAACACTTTGAACTGAACTGGAATCTTTTGACTTATCATCCGGCCTCTACGTTGCATAGCCCGGCCAAGTATGAGCACATCTGCCCCAAGGTCTCTTTATTAATACACGTTTTTTAAATAATTTCTTTAGAAATGGATGATCCTTTCGATGGTACTGAGGTGACAGTGGTGTCGGAAGAGATGGATGAAAGCTACGCGCCGGCAAAGCCTCCAGTAAAGAAGAAGAAATATAGAGGCTGCTCCGAGCAAGGAGACACCGCAAGGAAACCAAGGTAAGTGGCATCTCTGCCTCCGTCATACACATTACTGAGATGTGTAGTTATACGGCCGCACTACAGCAATTGTGGGTGATCACCGCTACGGATCCTACCCCCACATGAGAACTAGCAAAAAACTCCTTTTAAGGCCTCATTCAGACGGCTGCTGGGGGGCGTATATACGGCGACGTATATAGGTCTGATATATGTCCCCCATAGAGGGCAATGGGCGTGCAGCGCCTTATGGAGCGATATGGTGCAGCACACGTGTGGCACCATACCATTCCATTGCTGTGAAAAGATAGGACATTTCCTATCTTTTCTCAGCATATGGCGCTGGGTGCAATGTTCCTCTATGGAGAGAGGAAGGGGTGCGCACCTCCTCTCCCCGGCACCGATGTGTGTCCGCCTTGGGTGCGGTACGGCGGGAACACGTGTGTGTCCATGTAGCCTAAGTATGTATATTCCTTCACGGCTCTTCCACAAAAGCTGTCTGTGTCGAAACGTCCTTTAAGTAGACGCTGAAGGCTATAATGTGACATCTACCACCAGGATCTTTGCATACCACCAGGATCTTTGCATAATTTTAAAAGCCTTTTTTGCAAAAACAAAGGCATAGGAAGCTAAAAGAAGAGCAGAAGGGGCACACTCCGGTATGTCGTCGTGCTTGGTTTACAATCCTTCATCCTGGTGGTAGATGTCCTTTAAAGTTTTCTGCTGGTTCTGATAAAATACTTAAAGGGGTTTCAATTTTAAACAAATTATTTTCTAATAAAATGTTATCATGTATGTTCCATCATTGAAGATTCCAAAATCCTTGGTGGATCGTGACACCATGCCCAATTGTCTCCTGGCCTGGTGGCAGCTCATTCCGGTTTGGTTGATATTGCTGCTAATACCTATTCAAACACAGCCACTCTACAACGTAGGGTGCTGTCCGTGGTAGGGAGTTAAAGGAAACCTGCCATCAAAATCCATCATGATACACCAGGGACACTTACTCATAGATCCAGGCCCCGTGACTGTGGTAATATCCTTATATTTGTTATTTATGGCCTCCTTCCTTCTAAAAATCAACTTTTAAAATTATACTAATGAACGTGAAGGCCTCTGGGAGTGTTACCGCAGCCCTTCTGTGCTGCAGCTTCACATGCACAAAATACATAAAAAAAATTATGCTAATGACCCTGAAGGGCTTTAGGAGATGTTTCCATAGCCCCTCCATGATTCAGAGGCTGTTACACTGTGTTGCCCAGCCTCCTCAGTACTTCCTCTTCCCTCTGCCTGCTGTTATCTCACACAGTGAGACAGGGAAGTGTTCCTGTGCAGTGTAACAGCCTGTGAAGCTACAGCACAGAAGGTATCTAGTAACCTACTATCTCATTAGCATAATTACAAAAGTTGATATTAGAAGGAAGGAGGCCATGGACAACATATATAAGGATATTACCACAGTCATGGTGCCTGGATCTATAAGTAAGTGTCCCTGATTTATGATGATGGATTTTGTTGGTAAATTTCCTTTAAGAGACCACATTGCTCATAGTCCCTTTCACTATCCAGATCTTGGACAACCCCTTTAAAGTGAAAGTTAAACTTGACTGATACTGTGACACATACAGTGCAATTCCCTTAGCATAATCCCTAGAGGCTGTACTATGTAATGTATATTGTACTGTATATTACTCCAGGTCCGCCTATCTCCTCTACTACTATGACATATACCTGAAGGTCCAGCAAGAGGTGCCGCACCTGCCCCAATCTGAGATCAACAAGAAGATAAGTGAGAGCTGGAAGCTACTCAGTGTGGCCGAAAAGAGCTATTACCTGGAGCGCGCAAAGCTGGAGAAGGAAGGACTGGACTCTGTGAGTGGTCAGCGATTACTGGGGCAGTCTTAAAGGGGATGTACCAACTTTGATTGTATTTTCCAACCACAGGATAGGGGGATAACAATCTGACTGATGCAGACTCCATTCAATCAGAAATTGCTGAGCACAGAGCTCTAGTATCTCCAGCACTCTTATAGGCAGTAAAGATGAGCAGACCTGACCTCCATTCAGCAGCTCCGCCTAACTCAGACAGGGTTAACCCAGCCAATCATGCAGCTTTACGCCCTTAGCAACTAGACATGGCTGTGATTGGCCATGTGTGTCCACCAGGTCTACCTGGCCACTCATGCTAGTTTGCTAGGGGCGTAAAGCTACCTGATTGGGTGCATCCGATTATCTGTAATAAACAGTCAATGAGAGTTCTAGAGATAACTCAGCGCTGTGCTTGGCGATTTCTGGCGCTCCCATAGTACTGAACGGAGCAGCAGGATGGATGCTGAACTTGCCGCTTCATCCATTATTGAGAATAAGACCTTGTGATCGATTGATGCCCAAGTGGTCGGACCCCCAGCGATCACATTATTAAAGGGGAAATAATCCTTATCCTGTGCATAAGGTGTGAAACAATATTCAACAACAACAACTTCTTCTCTTTGTTCTTTGTTGGAGACGACCTCCAAGGAAAAGGACCATGTCCCATCTTATCATTGCATTGGATGTACTGTCTCAGGATCTAGGGGGGCTCCATAGTCAGACCCTCACAGATCATAGAATGCTAGAAATCCACACATTTGTTGCTTACATGTAAAGATTAATTCTCGTTCATACAGCTCCAATACATAATGTGGGCTGCAATTTAGGATCCTTGCAAGAAATTCAATGTATTTACATAAGTTTTTTTTTTTTTTATATTTATGGTTTTAAAACATTTAACCTCTTATTTCTGCGCCTGTTTTCCACCTTAATATCCAGGATTTTTTTCAGGTGTTTTTTTTTTTTTTTTTTTCATCAATGCCCTCTACAAATAATAATTTTTTGTTGTTCAATATATGTATGAGGTTTTTGTTTTTGGAGTGAAATGTAGTTTTTAATAGCACAATTTCATGGTTTCATATGTTCTACTGAACTTAAAAGGGAATGTCCCACAAAACAAGTTAGGCCCTACCCCGATGGAGATTGGCAAGCGCTCCATAGAGATGAGTGGAGCAGAACGGTCATGCGCGGCTGCCTCCCCCCGCTCATCTCATGATAGGTGGCAGTCTCATCATGGAGACCCCCACTGATTAGCAAGTTAGGACCTTTCCTGTAAAAAGGGCCTAACTTGTTTCATGGTAAAACCCCTTTAACCCTTTCTGTGTAGTATCTTTAAAAAAAAAAAAATATGTTTTTTTGTCAATGTTGAACGCAGCAATACCAAATGTAAAGGGTTTTATCTTAAATTGCCTTCCAATTGCATAATGAAAACAAAAGCTTTTCTGTCATCTCCTTCCACGCTCCGTAACTTTTGACAATTTTTTTTTTTTTTTTTTTGTCAGTGTGGCTCAGTGTGAGGACTTATCTTTTTGCATGAAGGACCTGCAGATTGTATTTGTAAACACTTGGGGCTCATAAAGTTTTTTTTTTTTAATCGTGATCATTTTTTTGTGTGATGGATGATTAAAAAAATGTCAACGTGGGCAACATTTCTCCTATATCTCCTATATTGGTTGAAAGTTTTTGCTTGTATGGGATAAATGAATAAATACTTTCATGTTTTTCTTAGCTTAGGTTGGAAGGGGTGTGAAAATGTGTGCTTTTATTTCTTTTTTTTTTTTTTTTTGTGAGTAATTTTTGTGTGTCTTTTTTTTTTTGTTCTAACTTTATTAAACTTACGATTATTATTATTTTATTTTTTTAAGCTATTATTATTATTATTTTTTTTTTATTTTTTTTTTTATATCTTTTTTTATATCTTTTGTCATTCACTCTACATGAGTAGCGCACTCATGTAGAGTGAATGACAGGCCTTCTATTAGTCCTTATCTCTGGCATGGCTGAATTTAAAGATACTGCAGGCAGCCCAGGGTTTCCCTCAAAGGACCCCCGGCTGCCTGTGACGTCATTGGTACCCTGGGATCACAGATGCAGGGTGTCAATGGGTGGAAGAGGGACCGCAATTTCTATAGCGTTAAACACCCGTCATCTGAGCTTTTCCGATCTGGGCTGTAATAACACTGCCAAGCCCGACAGCAGCAGGACTCTAGCAGGACTGACGTTGCGGTGCCGTAGAAAGGCATCGCATCTGAAGAACTACTCTTTCGCATATTATTTCTCTATAAAAAGAATAGATGTGGCGTCTGAATGTCAGTCTGAACAGAGCCTAACGGAGGATGACGAAAGCCTATAAAATTGTTAACGTGCTTAAAGTTTTTCTTGTTTGAACAGAACATTAAATCCAGCACATCCGCCATATCGGACGTCCCAGGGTTTAGGAAGATCCTTCCTCGGTCTGAATACATCCTGATACCTAAGAGGATCCCGGAGGAGGAGCGTCAGCGCGTGGATATATGCGTCACACAGCCCCGAGAGGCGGCCGTCCTGGCTCCAGCTACTGCCCTGTCACATAATGGAGGCCAGAGCATCATTACTCTAGAGCCCGGACACATTAACATCTCTGAGGTGGAGGGTCTGACCGAGGAGCGGGCGAGGGTCACGCCGGCCAGAGCGGTACAAGAAGTTCTCCCTGGGGGTATATACACCCAGCTCTCTGAGAAGCTGGCAGGGGAGATCATCCTGAATGATGGCACTTTAGAAATCGGGGAGAGCAGCACCTACCCGGCCGCCAATGTGGTCATCGAGGAAGACGGAGGCATCGCCCTCACACAGTCAGAGATGTCCGTGCTCACAGTCATGGCCATCCAGGTAATGCAAGAAAGTAGAGAGAAGTTTATTTTTGGGGATTAGTATTATTTTTAACCACAATCTCATTTTTTTATGAGATCCTGCCAGAGGGGGCACACATCAGTATGTCAGTGTGCTTGGTTTACAATCTTTCATCCTGGTGGTAGATGTCCTTTACATAGGTTTTAGGATAGGTAGTGGGTAGCTCATTAGTTGGTAATTGGTTGGAGTTCAATAGAAAACTTGTTAATGATTACCTGCAGATAGGACACTATATACAATCTGTTCAGCTCCTCCTGCTCTATAACATGCTACCTGCAGATAGGACACTATATACAATCTGTTCAGCCCCTCCTGCTCTATAACATACTGCATGCAGATAGGACACTACGTACAATCCGCACAGCTCCTCCTGCTCTATAATGTTCTGCCTGCAAAAAGGACACTGTCTTCTTGAAAGAATTGTATCCCACACTCTATGTTAAAGGTGCACCAAAAAAAAGTTGGTGCACACTTCCCGAGCGTTTTGTATGCGCCACATTTACGAAGAACGTGCGCCATTATTCGGTAATCTGCACACAGAGGCGTTTGCAGGACTTCTGATAAATGCAGGCCGATGTCTTTGCTGTTTTTTTTTAAATTCTGATTTCTTTCTCATTATTCTTCATCTTCCCCGGCTCACATAGGAAACTGATGAGCATTGCACTGCATCCCCTGCCTCCCAGTATATTATGATGCCTTTGGCGAGTCGATCCATCACAGAACCCTCCCGGACTATTAAACTGGTGAGTAGTGGCAGGTCTTCTATTTTAAGCCAGTGAGGTCACATGTCAACACTGGGGAACATTTACTTACCTGTCCGGCAAAGTTCCCCAAAAGTGCATTGTCCAACGATAATGCAGTGTGCCGCGATTCACTAAGATCATGCACCTGATATCCTGCATGTGTCGCTTCTCGGCTCAGGTCCGACAGAGTTCACCTTCTTCTTCCCGGTGTATGTAAGTGCATTGTCTTGCGACACAATTTGAATCTTTAATCCCGCGCTGAGTCCATGTCCAAAGGCACGCCCCCCAATTTCTGTCACATGAAAGCCGGCGCAGCTGCGCCACAATGGGATAGCATTCAACACAAACCCCTGTCAAATACCTGTCACAGCCGTGCAAATCCCCTGAAACGCTGGAAAGTCTGACAAAAGTGCGATCCGTGACCTTTAGTAAATAAGCCCCATTATCTTTGCCAGCTTTGCGTATTGGGCTGGTTCATTTCCTTGATAGATACTGCAAAGAAATCGATTTCCGAAAAAAACTGGGTAAAACAAGATCCGAGGAGCCACTGAGCTGGTGCTGTCCCACTATAGCAACCAATTCACACAATTAACTGGTTCACGACCGCCCGCCGTGTATTCATGGCGGCGGTCGGGTCCCGCTGCATGGAGAGGGCTCACGGGCTGAGCCCTCTCTATAGCCGGTAAGTCTTTGCTGCATATTGCCGACCCAAAGACTTACCGGTAACACCTGCAATCGGTGCCAGCACGGCATGGGTGGCGCCATCTTGCCTGGGATCGTGACGTCACGGGGAGCGGCAATCCGTCTCCATGGTAGCCTCGGTCTTCCGAAGACCCGAGGCTATTTCGTTTTAACCCCTTCATTACAATGTGCTGCTAGCACATTGTAATGAATGAGGAGGAAAGTATGGCAGTATATGATAGGATCGATCAGACAACCTAGGGTTAAAGTACCCTAGGGAGTCTGAAAAATGGTAAAAAAAAAAAAAAAAGTAAAAAAAAAAAAAATTATAATAAAAAACCTAAAAATTCAAATCACCCCCCTTTCCCTAGAACTGACATAAATATAAATAAACAGTAAAAATCATAGACGCATTAGGTATCGACACATCCGAAAATGCCCGATCTATCAAAATATATTAACGCTTTTTTAATGCGTTTAACCCCGTAACGGAAAATCGCGCCCAAAGTCGATAATGGCACCTTTTTGCCATTTTGAAAAATATAAAAAAATCTATAAAAAGTGATCAAAAGGTCGCACAGTCCTAAAAATGACATCAGTGAAAATATTATTAAATGTCGCAAAAAATGACACCACCCACAGCTCCGTACACCAAAGTATAAAAATGTTATTAGCGCCAGAAAAATTTTGTACTGGAGGTTTTAATTTTTGTAAATGTATGAAAACATTATAAAACCTATACAAATTTGGTATCCCAGTGACCGTACTGACCCAGAGAATAAAGTAGACATGTCATTTGGGGCGTAATATCCAAGCCCACAAGAAAATGGCGTAAATGCGTTTTTTCACCATTTTCACTGCATTTGGAATTTTTTTCCCGCTTCCCAGTACATGGCATGGAATATTCAATACCATCACTATGGAGCGCAATGTGTTACATAGAAAACAAGCCGTCACACAGCTCTTTACGTGTAAAAATAAAAAAGTTATAGATTTTTGAAGGTGGGAAGTGAAAAATGGAAATGAAAAACCAGGAAAGGGCCCGGTCCTTAACCGGTTAAAAAAGGTCAGTGCACAATTCTTTTAGGTAACCGTTCACATTCAGTAGGTAATCTCACCACCTTCCCTACAGTTAGAAATTGAGGATCTCCTAGGTTTCTTGCTCTTTTCTCCGTTCCGTTCTGGCACAGGACTAAATAGTGCACCACGGGCACAGAAGTGACACAGGGGGGGGTGCTGGAATCCGGTGTTTGGGGAACGGAGAAAAGAGTAAGAAACCTAGGAGATCCTCAATTTCTAACTGAAGGGAAGGTGGTGAGATTACCTACTGAATGTGAATTGTTACCTAAAAGAGTTGAGCACTGACCTTTTTTAATTGGGTCATTTCCTTGCCATAGCAATACCTGTAGCTTCCACTAGGGAGCGCTCACTACATGAACATCGTGCAGCGTGTATGAGGAGAGTATCTTTGTCTTTGTGCAAGTTTTCTGACATGGAAAAGATTAATTTGCGCAAATGATCAAATAAATCTGTTGCTTGTTCAGTGTGCTGGACTGATCTATTTAATTTCTATCTTGCAGGCATCCACTTACACCAGAAGAGGGCGCGGGAGTTGCACTAACCCTAATTGCACTTTTACTTATGTGACCAGACACAAACCTCCTAAATGTCCTCTCTGCGATCAGTTCCTTGGTGGAAAATGGATACCAAAGGTGAGAGATGACCCCAACTATACAAGGTATCCGCTACTTATAGGATAGTACAGAAGCCACCCACTAGTGAGAGCAGCACCCCCATCTCCAGATTACTGGTCCGCGTTCTTGTAATCTCTGGGTCCCATTCTTTTCCGTAGGATAGGGGATAGCTTGAAAAGTGAGTACAACCCCCTATAAAGGAGTGGTCCTAGGAGTGGTCCTATATATGAGTGTCCCAAATCGATTGTAATACTGGGACAGATTTACTTACCTGGGCCGGTCGCGATCCAGCGGCGCGTTCTCCGACGCTGATTCGGGTTCTGCCGGGATTCACTAAGGTCGTGCGCCCGATGTCCACCAGGTGTCACTGCTGAGTTAAATTCCGCCGTAATTCACCTTCTTCGTCTCGGTGCATGTGATTCCTTTTTTTGGGCCACTTTTTTTTTTTTTTTTTTTAATTCTGCGTTTTTTCCGAATCCGTCGGGTTTTCCAATGGCCACGCCCTCCGATTTCGTGAGAAAGCCGGCGCCGATGCACCACAATCCGATTGAGTGCGCCAAAATCCCAGGGCAATTCTGCGCAAATTGGAAAAATTCAGGAAACCTGGCGAAAAAACGCGAATCGGACCCTTAGTAAATGTGCCCCACTGTGTTTTGTGCCACAAATGATTGTCTGACTGTAGAGACTGACAAATAGAAGTCTATGGAGGGGCGAAGGTTTACTGTAGGGTCCTCATACATTTTTCAGTTTAGTTTTTGCCTTTCTCCATACACAACTGTCTTACTTTTCCATTGATCAAGACATTTGATGCCTTGTTTTTTGTTGGACATGTTGCATTTTTCATTGACGCTATTTAATTCTACATGATCGTAATGTTTTGAAATCCGTAAATACGTTATTCGGGAGGAATATAAAAATAGAATCGATTTTAACTTAAAGAGGACCTGTCACCCCATTTATCGGCACTAGTGCTTGAACAAACCCCGCAGTGTTAGAGTGATAGCGTTACCGGAAACCTCCGGTAACGCTATCAAACACTGCGGCAGGGTATAGTGTAATTGTCGGACAGCTCGCAAAGCTGTCCGACGTATTCATGAGGGGGCGGGGTTGGGGCGTGACTAGGGGCGGTGACTGCCGCCTAGCGCGCGGCAGTCAATGCCGGCCTATGGAGCAAGCGGGGCGGTCCGGGGAAGAGGCAGCGCCTCGGACTGTCCCCTCATGAATACATCTGCAAAGCTGTCCGATGATTACACTGTACCCCGCCGAGGTTTCCGGTAACGCTATCACTCTAACACTGCGGCGTTTGATCAAGCACTAGGAGCTGCTTACTTTAGTAAGCAGCTCCTAGTGCCGATAAATGGGGTGACAGGTCCTCTTTAAGGTTAGTAAGGGTCAAGGGATTGTACTATTTGTTATCAAGCTGATGGTTGGGATTCTCACAATCATGAGAATTGACCCCCTCTGATTTAGAGAAGAACGGTCCCATTTTCACTAATAGGGGGGACAGCAGGATGAGGATGCATCATAGACGGTGAATCTGAGTGCTAGAGATAAGTGAGAGCTGTGCTCTGCAATATCCAACACTCCCATACGTTAGAGTAGAGAGAAGGACACATAATAATCTAATAATGATCTTTATATAGCGCCACCATGTTCTGCAGCGCTTTATACATCATAGGGGACATATACAAATATAATATTACATTACACAGTACAGACAGTTATATGGAACAGTAGGAGTGAGGGCCCTGATCACAAGAGCTTACAGTCTATGAGGATGAGGGGGTGACACAAGAGCTTACAGTCTATGAGGATGAGGGGGTGACACAAGAGCTTACAGTCTATGAGGATGAGGGGGTGACACAAGAGCTTACAGTCTATGAGGATGAGGGGGTGACACAAGAGCTTACAGTCTATGAGGATGAGGGGGTGACACAAGAGCTTACAGTCTATGAGGATGAGGGGGTGACACAAGAGCTTACAGTCTATGACAGTGGTGGCGAACCTATGGCACGCGTGCCAGACAGGGCACGCAGAGCCCTCTCTGCTGGCACGTGCACCATTGCCTCCACTGTGTCTGTTTTATTATTGGAGCTCCGGCCACACAACAAGCTGCTGCTGCGTGCCGGAGCTCCAGTGATTCTCTGAACATAGAGTAGCAGAGCACAGTAACACACTCTCTGCTCTGCAACACCCACCTCAGCCCTCGGACGGACTGTCAGCTTCCTAGTGCAGGCTGCAGCTGACCTGTGTTGCTATGACTTGTGAAGCAGCAGCAGCGGGTCACTGCCTCCCTCTTTGCTCCCTCCCCCTCCTCCTCCTCACTGAACCTGAGCCCCGGAAGCCAGAAGCCGGCAGCCAGGAGTGCAGAGCAGCAAGATTACTGATAATAAAGATAAGTCCCTCACTACAGGCAGGGGAAGCCAGGTACTCTATTCTCTGCTGTCTGTGTAAGCAGGCAGCAGCTTAAGTGTTAAATAATTGATTTTAGTGTTTTGTGCCCTCCACCCCACAACACCCACTTTGCCCCAGTGAGGAGATCTTGCTAAATAGGTTTCCCCATCCCCCTCAGTGCCCTGTAAGTTTGTATTTATTGTACCAGATGCGACTTGGACCTCATTTAGTCACTTTTCCTGGCACATTCAGTCCCTGCCCCTGTTTCCCTCTCCCACAGTGCTGCTTTCACCTTCTAAATTTTGATACATTAAGGCCCCTTTCACACTTGCGAGTGTGATGCGCTAAACTTGCATGCGCTGGATTGCCCGGGCCGAATGCTGCAAACCAGAACTGAACGGACATGCTGAATTCACTTCCAGTTTGCAGCGTTCAGGCCGGCTGATCCAGGCAGCACATGCTGCGAGTTCAGCGGATCACACTCACAAGTGTGAAAGGGGCCTTAAGCCTAAATTCTTGTGATTGAGATAGATCCCCACATGTTTGGCTTGTAAACAATGGAAAACATGTGGCACGAGTTCACGGATGCGATGGTGCAGTCAGACGTACCGCTCTGATTAAGTTTAGAAACAGAATTAAAGTGCATGGGGGCTAACCATATATATGCATTTCTATGGAAACACGTGCTAGTTTACGATCTGATGCACTTGCATAGAAATGCATATATGATCGGGCCATGGCTCGCCCCCCCATTCACTTTTAATGCTCTTTCTAAACAGAATGAAAGGGGTGCATCTGATCGCATCCTCAGTCAATCACAGTGTGTGAACATGGACTAAAGAAGAGGACTAATCCTAAGAGGAAGCAAGAAAAGGGACGCTAAAACTGGTGTAGCAGTAGCATTGGTGTCCTTTTACATGATGCCATATCTGTATGGCGGTGATAATTATCACTATATGGCACCAATGTTCATCACTGGCATTAAAAGCAATTACTGTATGGTGGTAATATTAAGCATGATGCCATTTATGTTGTTGTAATAGTGATGCTCATCATGTGGCAGTATTATTTGGCCTTTAAATAGTGTTATTGTGGGTATTATTGGTCTAAATTACCATGCTGGCACTTTGCGATAGATAAGTGGGTGTCGGCTTACAGTTTGGGCACTCGAGTTCTAAAAGGTTCGCCATCACTGGTCTATGAGGATGAGGGGGTGACACAAGAGCTTACAGTCTATGAGGAAGGCCAGCAAACAGGTTACATAAAATGAAGTTTGAATCATGACATTAGCTGGAAAGTGCTTGACCCCCGGCTAATACTTAAAATGGACGCTTGATTTTCAACATGGTTTCTGTTCGGTTCTCTTGGTCCAAGATGGCCGTTGTAGAGGAATGTATCTTTAACAGAGGGACATTACTGAGGGGCTGTATGGGGGACATTACTGGGGGGCTGTGTGGGGGACATTACTAGGAGGTTGTGTGGGGGACATTACTGGGGTCTGTTTTGCAGGCATTACTGGGGGCTTTGTGGGCACATTACTGTGTGGATGTGTCAGCGACATTACTAAAATGTGTGGGGGACATAAATGTGGAGTTGTGTGGGCACATTACTAGAGGGCTGTGTGGAGTACATTGCTGGGGGGATGTATGGGGGACATTACTGGGGAGATGGGTGGAGTACAGTACTGGGGGCAGTGTGGGGGACATTACTGGGAGTCTCTGTGGAGGACATTACTCGGGGGCTGTGTGGAAGACTTTATTGGGGGCTGTGTGGGGGACAATAATGGAGGGCTGCATGGAGGACATTACTGGGGAGATGTGTGGTGGACATTACCGGAGAGATGTGTGGGGGACATTACTGGAGGGCTGCATGGGGGACAGTACTTGGGAGATGTGTGGGGGACATTACTGGGGGGATGTGTGTGAGACATTACTGGTGGGATGTGTGTGAGACATTACTCAGGGGCTGTGTTGGAGACATTACTGGGGGGCTGTGTGGGCACATTACTGGGGGGCTGTGTGGGCACATTAATGGGAGCTGTGTGAGGGACATTATTGGGGGCTAGGTGGGGGTAATTTCTGGTGGCTGTGTGGGCACATTACTGGGGGGCTGTGTGGGCACATTACTGGGGGGCTGTGTGGAGGACATTACAAGGGAGCTGAGTGGGGGACATTAATGGGGAGTTGTATGGGCACATTACTGGGGGTCTCTTTCGAGGACATTGCTGGGGGATGTGTGGAGGACAGTACTGGAGAGCTGTGTGAAGGACATTACTGTCTGCTGTGTGGGGGACATTACTGGGAGTCTGTGTGGAGGACATTGGTCGGGGGCTGTATGGGGGACATTATTGGGGGATGTGAGGGGGACACTACTGGGGGGCTGTGCTGAGGAAATTACTAGGGAGGTGTATGAGGACATTACTTGGGGCTATGGGGGGGGACATTTTTGGGGGGCAGTGTAGAGGACATTACTGGGGAGCTGTGTGCGGGACATTACTGGGGGCCGTGTGGGGGACATTACTGTGGGGGTATATTACTATATATCAGCCCATTTTCAAATCTGCACCTCTCAAACTATCAGAAACAGCTTTTAGGAAGATTGTTAACCCTTTGAGCTCTTCATAGTTAATTATTAAATAATAATTTTTAAAAATGGAGGTGAAGTTTAGAATGGTCTAATATTGTCAGTAATGCGTTGATTTAGTCCTTAAATTAACACCATCAAAAAACAAAATAAAATCGAAAATCCATCTTAAAATTTGTTGTATAATTTCTCCATAGTAGAGAGACCCCTCCCCCATGGGGAGGTTACTTGTTGTAGGGGCGCACAGCGAGGCACAGGAGGGAAGGAGGGGAAGGCAACAGCCAGTTTTACCTTATAGAATTTAGTGATTCCTATCTTTTTTTTTGGTGTTCACCATATACCCTAAGTAACATGTCAGATTTATTCAACCGTTCAGTACAATTACCACGATACCAAATTGCTATATTTTTGCTTGTTTTACTAATATTTTCCAAGTAGCATAACTCTTTTAGTTTTTGGTGTATATAGCTGGATGAGAGCTTGGTTTTCGCGGGATATGATGTGCTTTACCAGAATGTTTTTGCACAGAAATGGTTTGGATTTTGTGTGGGACAAAAATAGGCAAAAATCATATATATTTTTTTTTATTTTTATTTTACAGCGTTTATCGTGCATGTAAAATAATTACGTTTTTATTGTATGGGTCATTGCGGAAGTGGCGATACTACATATGTGGAGTTTGTATGGCGATTTTCACTTTTTTATGTTAATGTGTAACGGGGCTTTGGGGACTTTTTGATTAATTAATTAGTTTATTTTTATTTAAAACCTTTTTTTTTCACTTTTTTTTTAAACTTTATCCTTGTCTTACTATGTGACTGATGTATTGCAGGGTATGAGCAGTGTCAGCCTATGCACATGCACTGTGTCTGTAATGTCCCGTCTGTAAAAGGACCTTATTGGCATTCACTATGGACAGCCCTGGGGTCTTAGCTCAGATCTCAGGGTTCCATAGCAATGAGGCCCCCCCCCACCCCCAGAGAAACACTGTGGGTGGGGGTGCAGATCGAGTAGGAAATCTCCCTGCAGCCATGTAAATGCTGCTGCATTTAAAGGGTTAATACCATTGGCCGGAGCTTACTCTGACCGCAGGTGTTACACGAGGATGTAAGTGGTGGATTTCCGCTGACACCCCACAATGTCGGCTCAGCTCCGGGGCAGAGATGAAGCAGCATCGGCTCCCCCTGTACTATCACATTGTGGAGTCCAGATATTCGCTGGACTCGGTGCGGGAAGAGGTTAATATAATTTAACTCACTCATTTCAATTTCCAATTTATTGGGATTCTCTTCAGGGATAGGGTCTCCATTCCCCACATTCCCTGTGTTGTTACGCCCCATTCCCTCCACTGATGACGCCACGTTAGTTGGGGTAGGGGGGTGACTCTAATAATTGTATAATATACCAGGTACTGGCAGATGACTATCCCTATACTGCAGATAGGATGGTCCCTATCAGGGCCGCCGATAGGGCAGTACAACTGGTACTGCCCTATGGGGCCCGGACTCTAAGACACTAGGGGGGGGGGGCCCGGGGGCCCGGCCGGTGGGCCGCAGCAGGGCCGCATCTGCCATGAGGCGGGATGAAAATCCCGCCTCAGGCGGCAGATGACAGAGCCGTTTTGGAAGCGGCATAATTGCAATGTAGGCGATTCGGGAAGTGCCCGAATCGCTCACAGTAAGTAGTGCAGAGCTGCCGCTGGCAAGTCCGTGCAGCGCGATGTATATCCATGGCATCGGTGTCTTCAGACATCGATGCCATTGATATGCAGAGCGGCGCAGCACCGACCTGTTTCTCTGCGCCGCTCTCTTGCTCCGGGAGACCCAGGCACTTCTGTTCAGGTTGCGGGCAGCGAGGGATGACGTCACCGCGACCCGAGCTGAAGAGTCTGGAGGAGAAGTAAATGATAGCGTCAGCGCGGGAAGACAACAACATGTAAGTTTAAGTTTTTCTTGCAGTATAACAATTAGATTGTGCACTAGGGTAAAAGTGGGGATGGAGAAACTTTACAATTGGACTGCAACATAATCAAATGAGGAGTGGGAGACTCTTTCTGGGGCTGCTTACATAACTAAACAAGGCCTGGGAGGCTGTATATGTGGACAGAATTTCATTAAACTTGGGGATGGGGATCTGTATGTAGAAGGCTGTATATACAGTAATTTCAATGGGGAAAACTGTATATAGGAACCTTAGAAACTAGTGTGGGAGCTGTATATGGTTTACTGTATATAGTTATACGGGGAGGATCTGTATATAGGGGCCTGACTTTAATAAAACTGTGGGTAGGGGGTTGTATATGGGGGCCAGATTTTTAGTAAATTTGGGGCTATATTGAAGGGAGCTGTATATAATGTAATTTGGGGGGCTCTGTACCTTGAAAGGAGTTGTATATAAATAATTATATTTGTATAACAAATAAGAAGGGTCTGTGCATAAATGCATTAGGGGGTTCTATATACATTGTTAATGTGTCATTGTCACTGTCATTATATTATTGTAACTAAGAGGGGGAAATATATATGTATTAGATTAGGGTGGCAGTGTATATAAAATCATAAGAGGGGCTCTATGTAAATGAATAATAATAGCGGGGTGTATATTAAAGGGGTTGGCCTAGACCTGGAAAAATGGATATGTGGCTGGGAGGAGGCTGCTAAAAAGAATAAACATTCACTTACCTCCTTGGTCCCCATATACAGTTCTGAGACATAGCGTGGTGGGACGGCGGTGGGGGACACCAAGAGGAAAGTAAATGTTTATTTTTTCAGCAGCCCCATCCAGGGACATTTAATTAGAGGACAGACTGATGCATTTATACTGTATTTTGATGCATATGCATTTTGTAAACAGCAATGTGTGTTTTGCTTTATGGTGGCTTAGTAGGGCAGCACGTTGGCTTAATGGTTAGCATTACAGCCTTGCAGCGTTGGGGACCTGGGTTCAAGATGTTTGCCTAGGTTTCCTCCGGGTCTTCTGGTTTCCTCCCATACTCCAAAACATACTGGTTGGTTGATTAGATTGTGAGCCCCATTGGGGACAGGGACGGATTTGGCAAAACTGTGCAGCTCTGTGTAATCTGTGTGCGCTGTATAAATAAAGGAGTTATTATTATTAATATTAATGTAAAAAGCGAAAACACATGTTATGGGGGGGGGGAGGGGCGCATTTCAGTTTTTGCCTCAGGCAGCAAAAGGGCTAGAATCGGCCCTGGGCCGCAGACTGTGCGGTCTGTGCTGCACAATATGTGTGGTCAGCGCCGCCTGTGCCCGGGTGATGACACGTCATGGCCGCCCGGCTGTCCCAGTCTCACCTGAAGCTGGAGGCTGAGATTGAGCGCTGCAGGGCTGAAGGGCAATGGGAGAAGATCCAGGTGCTGGTCAGACAGCTCGCACCCAAGGTGCAGGACAGCGCGGGTGAGTGGCAGAGCGTGCGCGGGGCAGCAGGGAGTGACTGTACTACAACGCTCATCCTCCTGCACTGGCTGCAGTGTCAAGGTGACTGGCATGGGGCAGGGGACTTGGCACAGGGCTGGCAGACACCTTTATGTCACTACAGTGCAAGTATCTGAGATGAGAGCCAGGAAGTGACAGGACGCAGCATCTCCTGCAGGACCCTCCGAGACTTCCTGATACTGAGATTGTCTCATCACACCCTCATGTATATAGCTACCAGACCTCTGTATACTTGCCTGTCCCCCCTGTATACCTGCCTGTCCCCCTGTATACCTGCCTGTCCCCCTGTATACCTGCCTGTCCCCCTGTATACCTACCTGTCCCCCTGTATACCTGCCTGTCCCTCTGTATACCTGCCTGTCCCTCTGTATACCCGCCTGTCCTCCTGTATACCCGCCTGTCCTCCTGTACACCCGCCTGTCCTCCTGTACACCCGCCTGTCCCCCTGTATACCCGCCTGTCCCCCTGTATACCCGCCTGTCCCTCTGTATACCCGCCTGTCCCTCTGTATACCTGCCTGTCCTCCTGTATACCTGCCTGTCCTCTGTATACCTGCCTGTCCTCTGTATACCTGCCTGTCCTCCTGTATACCTGCCTGTCCCTCTGTATACCTGCCTGTCCCCCTGTATACCCGCCTGTCCCCCTGTATACCCGCCTGTGCCCCTGTATACCCGCCTGTCCCCCTGTATACTTGCCTGTCCCCCTGTATACCCGCCTGTCCTCCTGTAGGCTTGTTCGGTTTTGGGGTGTGTTGGGGCCCAGACACTTTTGCTGTATGGGGCCCCGAATTTCCTGATGGCTGCCCTGGTCCCTATAACAGCTCAGTTAGGACTGATGTGAGGACACCAGGTAGCGGTAGGGATCTCAGTATCTAAGGTCCGGATCTCAGGGTTCTGCTATGAATGTGCAGTGAATGATTGCGCCATCTAGTGCTGAATAATGAGAAGTGAACTCTGATTTGTATAAATGGATAGATGCGCCATCTAGTGTTACAAAATAGGTTTGCTAGATAATAGAACTGCTCACTATCAGCCAATGAGAGACTGAAGATCATTTTACCACTAAATCCCACTGCTACTTCCTACAGAATCTAAAGTAAGTTTCTGTAAGTAACAAAATCTTCTTACACTAAATCTGAGCCCTTGCTGAGATACTATTAAGTACTTAAGTACACGCTCAGGTAACACTGTATAGTAGCGAGGAATTTTGGTTTTAATTTTAATGGTACATCTATGTGCGAAAATTATGATTTTTCCTTGAATACTAATAAGTTATATTTTTTGGTGAAAAAAAGACACAATAAGTCTCATTCAGATGTTCTATACAAGCGCCTTGTGTTGCAGATTTGTCCTAATTATATTTGCCTTCTTTATTATGTTTTCTGCTGTATGTAACTGTATATAACTGAGGAAGAGCCCGGTCCGGGCTCGAAACGCGTATTGTTCAGCCTATGAATGAAGATATTAATTTATGAAAAGGAATTATTCTGAGTGATTGGCGCCGCTGATAGCCTGGAAAATTGCCATATATTTACTACTCTGTTCTCCGACGAATTCTATTGCCGGAAAAAACCCAGGACGGCTGCCGAGACCACTACAATACCTAAGCTACTATATGAATTGTACCGCTTGTACAACCAGAAAAGGTGAGCAGATTACCAATCATACTTCTTTACTAAGCCAGAAACTGCTTTCACACATGTGGCGCTTGTATCACTTTTCTTTCTTCTCTTTCTAATTCTTATTATGTTTTCTAGCCTGGTATAAAATTGTAGTCACATTTACTTAGAAGTTTAAATATTCTGTCCCGGAAATCTAGCAGCACAGGACAGAACATATGGAGGAGATCTACTCCATCACCTGTAGAACAGGGACATTGCACATCAGGACTGTACTGTATCCCATTTTCTTCACATGTATCGGGGTAGTCAGTGCATTGAAAACAGTTGTGAATGTCTGTATGTTATATTTAGGAACATAGTGGGGACTGTCTCCAGTACATCCTTCAATACTCCATCAGTGACCCCAGATCATTTATCCTTATTAAACTCATGGACCTCTAGAAGGGAGAGAAGTGGTCCATTTCATAATAATAATAATAATAATAATAATAATAATAATCATCTTTAAATATCGCCATCATATTCCATAGCTTTTTAAAAATCATAGGGAACATACCAATAAAATGATACATTACAGAGTACAAACTGTCACATGGAACAATAGGAGTGAGGACCCTGATCACAAGAGCTTACAGTCTATGAGGGTGAGGGGGTGACACAAGAGCTTACAGTCTATGAGGATGAGGGGGTGACACAAGAGCTTACAGTCTATGAGGATGAGGGGGTGACACAAGAGCTTACAGTCTATGAGGATGAGGGGGTGACACAAGAGCTTACAGTCTATGAGGTCCCATAGCATGGGAGTGTCCGCTCCATCCCATAGCATGGGAGTGTCGGAAATTGCGGATAACAGTGAATGGGCATCTCCGGCACTCACAAATTCATTATTACAATTTGCCTTTGACTTGGTTGTCTATGTTCAATTCCATTTTAGTTGTATCTGAATTTATCCCCTTAACGCTCTGCGCCGTAGCTCTACGGCGCAGAGGTATAAGGGATGTATGAAGAGGGCTCACGGGCTGAGTCCTCTTCATACAAAGGTGGGGGTTTTTGCATTTTGCAAGCACCGACCGCGGCTATTAACCCTCTCAACGCCAGTGGCTCATTGTAATGTATGACCTGCAAAAATGCCATATATTGCAATACAGAAGTATTGCAGTATATGGTAGGAGCGATCTGACCATCTAGGGTTAATGTACCCTAGATGGTCTAAAAGATAGTGAAAAAAAAAATTTAAAAAAAAGTTTAAAAAATAAAAAAAATTAATAAAATATTAAAAGTTCAAATCACCCCCCTTTCCCTAGAACGGATATAAAACATAATAAACAGTAAAAATCACAAGCATATTAGGTATCGCCGCGTCCCAAAATGCCCGATCTATCAAAATATTAAAACGGTTACAGGCGGCGGTGACCTCCGAGGCGGGAAATGGCGCCCAAATGTCCGAAATGCGACTTTTACACCGTTTTACATAACATAAAAAATGAAATAAAAAATGATCAAAATGTCGCACGCAGACACAAACCAACTAAAAGTGTATTGTGCCACAAGAGAATGTGTCAGTTACAGTGTATAGCGAGCGAACAGGAGAATCTTGAGTAGAGGCTAAGGTTACTGTAGGGTCCTCGGATTAAGAAACATTTTTCAGTTAGTTTTTTTTCGCATTTCTCCATACCACTGTCTTACGTTTCTGGAATTCAAGACATTTGATGCCTTGTTTTTTTTGTTTGGATGTTGCATTTTTCATTGCCTATTTAATTCTACATGCTCGTAATGTTTTGAAATCCGTAATACGTGATTTCGGTAGGATATAAAACTCGAATCGATTTTAACTTAAATAGGAACACCTGTCAACCCCCCATTGTTATTATCGTCACTAGTTCTTGAACAAACCTCCGCAGTGTTAGAGTGAGTTAGCGTTTACCCCCCAAGAGGAAACCTCCGGTAAACGCTATCAAACACTGCTGCAGGGTAGAGTGGTAATTGTCGACAGCTCAGCAAAAGGACGATCCGAGCGTATTCATGAGGGGGTGGCGGGGTGGGGCGTGACTAGGGGCGGTGACTGCCGCCTAGCGCGCGGGCAGTCATGCCGGCCTATGGAGCAAGGCGGGGCGGTTCCGGGGAAGAGGCAGAAGCTGCCTTCGGACTGTCCCCCCATCAATCAGGGGGATCATCTGCAAAGCGGGTCCGCTGATTACAACTGTACCCCGCCCGAGTTTCCGTTAACGCTATCAACTCTCGAACACTGCGGCGTTTGAATCAATCACTAGGAGCTCTTACTTTAGTAAAGCAGCTCCACCTATGCCGATAAAGGGGGTGACCGAGGTCCCTCTTTAAAAGGTTAGTAAGGGTCCAGGGATTGTAACGTTTGGGGGGTTATCACGCTGATGGTTGGGATTCTCACAATCAGAGAATTGACACCCCTCTGATTTAGAGAAGAACGGTTCCCCAACTCTATCACAAAATAGGAGTGGGTAACAGCAGAGTGAAGGACTTCCATCATAGACGGTGAAATCTGAGTGCTAGAGATAAGTGAAGCTGTGCTCTGCAATCTCCAGCACGCCCACGTTTAGAGTAGAGAGAAGGACACTAATAAACCTACATAATTTCTTTATAAGCGCCACCCACCATTTTCTGCACGCTTTCATCCATCATAGGGGACTATACAAAATATAATATTAAATTACACAGTACAGACATTTATATGGAACAGTAGGAGTGAGGGCCCTGATCACAAGAGCTTTACAGTCCTATGAGGATAGGGGGTGACACAGAGCTTACAGTCTATGAGATGAGGGGTGACATACAAGAGCTTACAGTCTATGAGGATGAGGGGGTGACACAAGACTTAAGTCTATGAGGATGAGTGGGGTGACACAGAGCTTACAGCCTATGAGGATAGGGGTGATCACAAACATCTTACGTCATGAGGATTAGGCGGATTGACACAGAGCTTACAGTCTATTAGGAGAGGGGTGACACAAGAGCTTACAGTCTATGAGGATGGGGGTGACACAGAGCCTTACAGTCTATAGGATGAGAGGGTGGGTGACACAAGAGCTTACAGTCTATTAGGATTAGGGGGTGACACAGAGCTTACAGTCGATGAGGATGAGGGGGTGACCAGAGCTTACCGTCTAGGAGGATAGGGGGTACCACGAGCTTACAGTCTATGAGGATGAGGGGGTGACACAATAGCTTACGTTCTATGAGGTGAGGGGGTGACACAAGACTTACAGTCTATGAAGGATGAGGGGTGACACAAGAGCATTACAGTCTATGAGATGAGGGGTTGACACAAGAGCTTACAGTCTATGAGAGATGGGGTGACCCAGAGCTTCATGTCTATGAGGATGAGGGGTGACACAAGAGCGTACAGTCTATGAGGATGAGGGGGGTACAAATAGCTTAACAGTCTATGATGAGGGGGTGACACAAGAGCTTACAGTCTAAGGATAGGGGGTGACACAAGCGCTTACAGTCATTAAGGATGAGGTGTGTTGACACAAGCGCTTACAGTCTATGAGGATGAGGGGTGAACACAAGAGCTTACATTCTAAAGATGATTAAGGGGGTGACACAAGAGCTTACAGTCCCCTATGAGGATAGGGGGTGACACAGAAGCGTTACAGTCTATATAGATGAGGGGGTGGACCAAGACGCTTGAACAGTCGATGAGGAGAGGGGTGACACAATAGCTTACGTCTATTATGATAGGGGTGACACAAGGCTTAACAGCTATGAGGTGAGGGTTGAAACACAAAGCTTACATCCTATGAGGATTATGGGGTGACACAAGAGCTAGTCTATGCGGATGAGGGGGTGACACAAGAGCTTACAGTCTGAGGATGAGGGGGTGCACAAGCGCTTACAGGTCATGAGGAAAATGAGGGGGTGACACAAGAGCTTTACAAGTCCTATGAGGATAGGGGGGGACCCAAGAGCTTACAAGTCATGGAGGAGAGGGTGACACAGATGAGCTTACAGTCTATGAGGATGAGGGGTACACAGAGCTTACAGTCTATGATGATGAGGGGTGACACAAAGATCTTTACAGTCTATGAGGTGGAGGGGGTGACACAATATCTTTACATCTATGGGATGAGGGGGTGACACAAGAGCTTTACGTCTATTAGGATGGGGGTGACAACAAGAAGCTTACAGTCTAATTATGATGAGGGGTGACACAAGATCTTACAGCTATGAGGTTAGGGGGTGACCCAAGAAGCTTACAGTCTATGAGGATGAGGGGGTGACACAAGAGCTTACAGTCTATGATGATGAGGGGGGTGACACAAGACTTACGTCTATTATGATGAGGGGGTTGACCAAGAGCTTCCAGTCTATGGACAAGTGGTGTCGAACCTATGGCACGCGTGCCAGACAGGCACGCAGAGCCCTCGTCTGCTGGCACTGAGACCCATTGCCTCCACTGTGTCTGTTTATTATGGAGCTCCGTCCACACAACAAGCTGCTGCTGCGTGCCGGAGCTTCCAGGATTCTCTGAACATAGAGTAGCAGAGTCACAGTAACACACTCTCTGCTCTGCAACACCCACCTCAGCCCTCGGACGGACTGTCAGCTTTTCCTAGTGCCGGCTGCAGCTGACCTGTGTGGCTATGACTTTGAAGATCATCAGCGGTCACTGCCTCCCTCTTTGCTCCCTCCCCCTCCTCCTCCTCACTGAACCTGAGCCCCGGAAGCCAGAAGCCGGCATCCCGATTTGCAGAGCAGCAGCAAGATTACTGATATACAATAGTCCCTCACTACAAGGCAGGGGAAGCCAGGTACCTATTCTCTGCTGATCTGTGTAAGCGGCACAGCTTAAGTTGTAAAAATTGATTTTAGTGTTTTGTGCCTCCCCACCCCACAACACCCCCCACTTTGCCCTCACGTGAGGAAGATCTGGCTAAAGAGGTTTCCCCATCCCCCGCAGTTCCCTGTAAGTTTGTATTTATGTAACCAGATGCGACTTGGCCTCAGTTAGTCACTTTTCTGGCACTTTCAGTCCCTGCCCCTGTTTCCCTCTCCACATGTGCGGGCTTTCACCTTCTAAATTTTGATACATTAAGGCCCCTTTCACACTTGCGAGTGTGATGCCTAAACTGTGCCTGCGCTGTTGCCCGGGCCCGATGCTGCAACCAGAACTGAACGGACAGTCTGAATTCACTTCCAGTTTGCAGCGTTCAGGCCGCTGATCCAGGCAGCACATGCTGGTCGAGTTTCAGCGGATCACACTCACAAGTGTGAAAGGGCTTAAGCCTAAATTCGTGTGAGTGAGATGATCCCCCACATGTTTTGTCTTGTAACAATGGAAAACATGTGGCACGAGTTCGAACGATGCGATGGTGCAGTCAGACTACCAGCTCTGAATTAATTTAGAAACGAATTAAGTGTCATGGGGCTAACCATATATATGCATTTCTTAATGGAAACACGTGCTAGTTTACATCTGAACTGCACTTGCAATAAAATGCAGTATATGATCGGGCCATGGCTCGCCCCCCCATCTCACTTCTTTAATGCTCTTTCTAAACATAATGAAAGGGTGCATCGATCGCATACCTCATCAATCACAGTGTGTTGAACATGGACTAAGAAGAGGACTAATCCTAAGAGAAGCAAGAAAAGGGACGCTAAAACTGGTATTATCAGTAGATTGGTTGTCCTTTACAATGATGCCATATCTGTATGGCGGTGATAATTATCAATATGGCACCAATGTTCATCACTGGCATAAAAGCACGTTACTGTATGGGGTAAGATTAGCGGATGCCATTTATGTTTTTGTAATAGTGATCTCATCATGTGGCAGTATTATTTGGCCTTTAAATAGTGTTATTGTGGGTTATTATTGGTCTAAATTACCATGCTGGCACCTTTGCGATAGATTAAGTGGGTTCGGCTTACCGTTTGGGCACTCGAGTTCTAAAAGGTTCGCCATCACTGGTCTATGAGGATGAGGGGGTGACCAAGAGCTTACAGTCTATGAGGATGAGGGGGTACACAGAGCTTACAGCTATGAGGATGGAAGGGGGTGACACAAAGAGGCTTTACAGTCTTATGAGGATGAGGAGGGTGTGACACTAGAGCTTACAGTACTATGAGGGGGTGACACAAGAGCTTACGTCTAGGAGGGGGTTGACACAAGAGCTTACAGTCTATGAGATTAGGGGGTGAGGTGACAGAGCTACCAGTCTATGAGGAGGAGGGGGTGACACAAAGAACTACAGTCATGAGGATGAGGGGGTGACACAGAGCTACGTCTATGGGAGCAGGGGGGTGACACTAGAGCTTACAGTCTATTGAGGATGAGGGGTGACACAAGAGCTTACAGGTCATGGAGGATGAGGGGGTGACACTAGAGACTTACAGTCTTGAGGATAAGGGGGTGACACAAAACGTTACAGTCATGAGGCATGAGGGGGTGACACAAAGCTTCCAGTCGATGAGGCTTGGGGGGGTGACACAAGACTTCAGGCTATGAGGATGAGGGGGTGACACAACAAGAGCTTACGTCTATGAGGATGAGGGGGTGACACAAGAGCTTCACAGTCTATGAGGGGGTGACAACAGAGCCTTAACACTATGAGGGGGGTGACACAGCAGCTACAGTATGAGGGGGTGTGACCCAAAGCTTACAGCCTATGAGGTGGGGTGACACAAAGTACGTCTTGGGGTTACCACAAGGTCATCTATGAGGGGGTAACCAAGAGCTTAAGTCTATGAGGAGAGGGGTTGACACCGAGTTACAGTTGATGAGGAGAGGGTGGTGACAACAAGAGCTTACAGTCTATGAGTGAGGTGTAGGGTGGTGACACGAAGGCTACAGTCTAATGAGGAAGGAGGGGGTGACACAAGAGCTTACATTATGAGGATGAGGGGGGAGAGTACCTAGATGGGGGGTGCACAATAGCGTACAGTTATGAGGATGAGGGGGTGCACAAAGCTACAGTCATGAGATGGAGGGGTGACACAAGAGCTTACAGTCTATGAGGGGGTGGACACAAAGCTTACAGTCATGAGGGGGTGACACAAGGCTTACAGTCTATGAGGGGGACACAAGAGCTTACCAGTTCTCTTGAGGATGGAGGGGGGTGACACAAGAGTCTACAGTCTATTGGATGAGGGGGTGACACAAGAGCTTACGTTATGAGGATGAGGGGGTACACAAGAGCTTACAGTTCTGAGTATGAGGGGGAGGGTGGGTGACACCAAGAGCTTCACGTCTATGAGGTAGTGGGTGACACAAGAGCTTACAGTCTAGGAGTGCATGAGAGGGGGTGCACAAGAGCTACAGTGCTAGAGGAATGAGGGGGTGACACAAGAGCTTACAGTCTATGAGGCATGAGGGGGTGTACACAAGAGCTTACAGTCTAATGGGGCTGACCATCAAGAGCTACAGTCTATGAGGGGACACAAGAGTTTCAGTCTCTGAGGGGGGACACAAGAGCTTAACAGTCCTATGAGGGGGTGACCACAAGAGCTTACAGTCTATGAGGGGGTGACACAGAGCTTACAGTCTATGAGGATGAGGGGTGACACAAGGTAGTCGATGAGGTACAAAGAGTCTATGCGGATGAGGGGGTGACCAAGCTACATTTAGAGGGCCAGCTTACAGTCTATGACAGTGGTGGCGAACATATGGCAAAGCGCTTGCCAGACAGGTTCACGCAGAGCCCTCCTGCTGGCACGTGCCCATTGCCTCCACTGTGTCTGTTTTATTATTGGACTCGTGCCCCACCCCCACACACCCCCCGCCACCCCTCCCACCAACAAGCTGCGCGCGTTGCCGGAGTCAGTGATTCTCTGAACATGAAGAGTAGCAGGACACAGTAATCACACTCGCTTCTCTGCAACACCACACCTCAGAGCCTCGACGGCTGTCAGCTATCTAGTGCAGGCTGCAGCGGGACCTGTGTTGCTAGGACTTGTGAACGTCATCGAAGGACGTGTACTGCACTCCCTTTTCCTTGATCCCCCCACTCCTCACTACTGAACCTGAGCCCGGAAAGCAGAGCCGGCAGCCAGGAGTGGCAGAAGCAGCAAGATTCCGATAATAAAGTATAAGTCCTCACTACAGGCGGGAATAGCCATGGGATCTATTCTCTGCTGTCTGGTAAGACAGGCAGAACTAGGCGTCTTAAGTGTTAATAATGATTTTTGTTTGTGGGTGCCCTCCCCCCACAACACCACTTGCCCCAGTGAGGAGTCTTTGCATAAATAGGTTTCCCCATCCCCCTCAGTGCCTGTGAAGTTTGTATTATGTACCAGATCGACTTGGACCTCATTTAGTATCACTTATTCCTGGCACAGTTCAGTCCGCCCCTCGTTTCCTCTCCCACAGTGCTTATCATTCACTTCTAAATTTTATGAAATGAAGGCCCTTACATCCTGAGAGTGTGATGCGCTAAACTTGCATGCGTGTATCCCGGCCGATGCTGCAAAACCAGAACTGACGGACATTGAATTCACTTTCCAGTTTGACAGCGTTAGGCCGGCTGATCAAGCAGCACATTCTGCGAGTTCACGGATCACACTCAACAAGTGTTGAAAGGGGCCTTAAGCGCTAATTTCTTTGATTGAGATAGATCCCACATGGTTTGGCTTTAAACATGTGAAAACAGTGCACGTAGTTCCCCAACGGAGCGAGGTGCAGCAGACGTACCGCTCTGATTAAGTTTAGAACAGATAAAGTGCATGGTGGGCTACCAGTATAATGCATTTCAATGGAACACTGCTATTTACGATCTGATGCACGCATGATAGAAATGAGGCATATATGACGGGCCCATGGCTCGCCCCCCCCATTCAATTTAATCCTTTCTAAACAGAAGACAAGGGTGCGCTGACCATCCTCAGTCATCACAGTGGTTTCGAACAGACTAAGAAGAGGATATACTAAGAGAAAGCAAGAAAAGGGACGCTAAACTTGTGTTGTATGAGCAGTAGCATTGGTGTCCTTTTACCATGATGCCATATATCTATGGCGGTGATATTATCACCTTGGCCACCAATGTTCATCACTGGCATTAAAAGCGCGTTACTGTATGGTGGTAATTATTAGCATGATGCCATTTTATGGTTTGTTGGTAATGTGATGTCATCATGTTGGCGATAATTATTGGCCTCTTTAAATAGCTGGTATGTGGGTATTAATGGTCTTAAATCCATGCTGGCAACTTTGGCGATATGAAAGGGGGTCGGCCTTACAGTTTGGACAATCGAGTTCTAAAAGGTTGCCCACTGGTCTATGAGGAGGGGTGACCACAGTTACACTGAGGAGGGGGTGACACAAGAAGCTTAAGTCTATGGGTACGGGGTGAAAAGAGTTAGGTCTGAGGATGAGACACAAGAGCTTACATCTATGAGGATGAGGGGGGTGACACTAGAGCTTACATCTATTAGGTGGGTGGACACCAGAGTTACAGTCTAGAGGGGTGACACAAGAGCTTACAGTCATGGTAGTGAGGGGGTGACACGAGCTTCAGTCTTATGAGGATGAGGGGGTACACAGAACTTAACAGTCTATGAGATGGAGGGGGGGTTACACAAGAGCTTACGATGATCGGGGGGGTAGGTGAGGGGTGACACTAGAGTTACAGTCTACTGAGGATGAGGGGGTGACACAAGAGTCTGTACAGTCTATAGATGAGGGGTGAGTGCTGACACAAGAAGCTTACGTTAGAGGGATGAGGGGGTGACACAGAGCTTACCAGTTTGCAGGGGGTGACACAAGAGCTTACAGTGCTATGAGGGGGTGAACAGATACATGAAGAGGGGCTGAACGAGTTCCAGTCTATAGGATGAGGGGGTGACAACCGAACTTACAGTCTATGAGGATGAGGGGTAACCAAGACTTACAGTATCAGAATGAGGGTGGGGGGTACACTAAGAGCTTACAGTCTATGAGGAATGAGAGGGGTGCGGGTGCACATAGAGCTTACAGTCTATGAGATGAGGGGGTGGTACACAAGAGCTTACAGTCTATGAGGATGAGGGGGTGACAAAGAGCTTTACAGTCTATGAGAGAGGGGTGACACAGGCTTACAGTCTATGAGGGCAGGAGACTTGGGTGGGGACACAAAGCTTAACAGTTATGGAGGATGAGGGGGGTTGGTATACACGAGCTTACATTCATGAGGGATGAGGGGGTGGACCAGGAACTTACAGTCTATGTGAGGAGGGGGAAGAGCTGACCTCTATGGAGGGGTTGCATGGCAGAGGTCCACAGATATCTTCAGTCTTCACAAGTCTAGTGTCTCACGGATGGGGTGACCGTGGCCTGGCGACCCACACTACGGAGCTCCGTACAAAGGGACGCGTCTTACAAACGTCGCCGATGGGAGTGGGAGGGTGGTGACACAAGAGCTGACAGATCTATGGGATGAGGGTGGACCTGAGCTCAGTCCTGAGAGAGACAAGCCCTTACAGCTATGAGGATTGGGGGGGTGACACAAGAGCTTACATCGATGAGGATGAGGGGGGTGACACAGAGCTTACAGTCTAGGATGAGGGGGTGACACAAGAGCGACAGTCTATGAGGGGGGGACACAAGAGCTTACAGTCTAGAGGGGGGACACAGCTTACGTCTAGGGGGGGTGACACAAGAGCTTACAGTTATGAGAGGAGGTGACACAAGAGCTTACAGTCTATTGAGAAAAAGAGAGTAGGAGAGGGGGGGGGGGGGGTGGGGTGACACAAGAGCTTACAGTCTATGAGGGGGTGACACAAGAGCTTACAGTCTATGTAGGATGAGGGGGTGACACAAGAGCTTACAGTCTATGCGGATGAGGGGTGACACAGATCTCAGTTCTGAGGGGGGGGGACACCAGGCTACAGTCTATGAGGATGAGGGGGGGACACAGAGCTCTAACAGTTCATGAGGACGAGAGGTGTGTGACACAAGCTTACAGTCTATGAGGATGATGGGTGACACAAGAGCTACAGTCTATGAGGGGGGTGACACAAGAGCTTACAGTAACAGTCTGAGGGGGTGACACAAGAGCGTTACAGTAGCTTATGAGGATGGGGGGTGATCGCAAGACTTCTCGTATCGATGGGAGGGTGGGTTGCACAAGGCTACAGTTGGAGGAGAGGGGGTGACACAAGAGCTTACAGGTCTATGAGGATGAGGGGGTGACACAAGAGCTACAGTTATGAGGATGAGGGGGTGACACAAGACTGTACAGTCTATGAGGATGAGGGGGTGTCACAATGCTTACAGTGCTATGAGGGGTGACACAAGAGCTTACAGTCTATGAGGGGTGGACACAAGAGCTTACAGTCTATGAGGGGGTGACACAAGAGCTTACAGTTAGATGATAGGGGGTCGACACAAAGCTTACAGTCTATGAGGATGAGGGGGTGTACTACAAGAGCTTACAGTCTATGAGGATGAGGGGGTGCACAAGAGCTTACAGTCTATGAGGATGAGGGGGTCCAAGAGCTTACAGTCTATGAGGGGGTGACACAAGAGCTTACAGTCTGATTGAGGGGTGAGGGGTGACACAAGAGCTTACAGTCTATGAGGATGAGGGGGGTGTCACAAGAGCTTACAGTCTATGAGGAGGAGGGGGTGACACAAGAGCTACAGTCTATATGAGATGAGGGGGGTGACACAAGAGCTTACAGTCTATGAGGATGAGGGGGTGACACAAGAGCTTACAGTCTATGAGGATGAAGGAGATGACACAAGAGCTTACAGTCTATGAGGGGGTGACAACAAGAGCTTACAGTCTATGGGGGGTGACACAAGAGCTTACAGTCTAATAGGATGAAGGAAATATGAACAAGAGGTATAAGAGCTTGTATAATGGTCCTGCCATTCTTTTAAGGGAACAGAATAATTAAATTAATAAATAAAAGGCTGCAGTTTGAACCATCTTATATACAAGCCCAAAGTGAATATGACTGCAGAAAGCCTGGAGCTGGTATCTATCTGCTGGCGTTTGCTGGATAACAGATTTTACACATGGTTGACCAGTTGCTCCACCCATTAGTGAGAACAAGACCCCTTTTCCAGATCGCTAGGGGTCCCAATAGTCACACTAAGACGATCTGTACTGTACCCTGCTGTAAGGGGATGACTTGCAATTTGGTACATCCCTTCTCGAAACCCAAGTCAATCTTTATCAACCAAAATCTACTTTTTTACATGTATTATCCGGGGAAACAAGCGAAAGAAAAGTACCAGTCTTATACAATCGCTGCTGCAGCGCCATCATATGGTGTGGAGGCTCAGCGCTGCCCTCTATCCCTGCCACAGAGTCCAAAGCTACACGAGAAGGAGAGCAATGAAGCGGTCAGCCATCTTCTGCGCCACCCCGCCAACACGGGCGATGAATGGGAAGAGGTGTCATTTCCACTCTCATTTTTGTTACTGAAGATGGAGAAGTGGTGCAAGGGTCCAGCCAGGGGGAGGCACAACCGGGGAGAAGAGCGCACAGGAGGCGGAGAGGGATCCCAGCAAAAACTGAGAAACCTCCTGCAATGGACGTCCAAAAGCCTCATCATCTTCCAAGTGAGTGGAGGGATACTAACCTTGCTCCTTCATCTGTTCCTTGGCACTCTGCCAGTCAAAAGTTTTGGGTGGTCACTGGCACCCTCTATGGTCCCATCGGTGGCCACCCTAGACCATGGGAGATGACTGAGACTGATCTGCAGGAATAGTAATAATAATAATTCGTATTTATATAGTGCACACAGATTCCTCATCGCTTGCCAAATAGTCCCTCTCCCCATGGGGCTCACAATCTAATCAGCCTACCAAGTATCTTTTGGAGTGTGGGAGGAAACCGGAGGATCCGAAAGGAAATCCACGCAAACACGACGGAGAGACATACAAACTGTATGCCGATGTTGACCCTGCGGACTTGAACCAGGTCCCAGTGCTGCAAGGCGTAATGCTAACCCACTGAGCCACTGTGGCGCCCCTATATGAATGAGTTGCACTAGACATGATCCTGCTTCTCCATTATACATGTGTGGGATAATACCTTCCCCCCCATTAATCCCATGAGTATTGTAGGACAAAGCCTTTTATATAGTATATAGTGAAAACCTCATAGAGAACTGCAAGAAATGGTGGTCAACTCCAAAGATGGCTGCACGCCAAACATATGGAGTGAATCATCTGTCATAGCCCACTGATAAGGGGTCTTATCATAATATGGGTCTTAACATAATATGGGTTGCTTTTATATTTTGGTTTTGTATGTAGTATTCGTCTTGTATTCTTTCTTACAGGACGCATCCATCTTCAGCCCACAAAGCGGAGACAAAGTGCGCCACCAAACAGCTCGCGGGCGCCCTCCAGGCCCATAAGAGCCTCCTCCCAGCTCCGGCCATGCAAATCGCGGAATCAGTCGTGGACAGTGGCTGCAGTACCCTGACCTACTCAAACCTGGTCATGTGCACTATATTCATAGGGTGCCAAGTCCAATTATAATTCTACATGTTCCAACAAATAGAAGTATAGAATAGGACCGTCTATTTAAATCTGCTCCTTTTTTAAACTTTCCTTTTATATTTTTGGTAATGCCCACAACCTTCTCTCCTCCCCGGGCTAAAGGCCAGCACACTGAAGCAGCTGGGTCAGGTGGTGTTACAGCAGCCCGCGTCCAAGACATTACGGTAAGACCCCACATACTAAACCTCTTACGTGTTCAGACAGGGTTATGCAGGTTTCCAAGTAGGGTTGCACGGGTTCCCAGAATTGTGAGTGCGATACGATACCTGGCACGGTATGATGGTACTCAATACCGATATGATACTTTCCTTACAAAAAAAAAAAGTTTCTGAATCCAAAATGTTTATTAAAACATTAGTTTTTGCATCGCCATCTTCCTAAAGTCTATGTTTTTTTTTTTTTTTTTTCCAAGGGCTGAGCTAGTTAGAGGTTTTATTATTTTTTGTATCTTTGCTGTAATTTCCTTGGTAGCACCTGGGGATTTGTGCAACTTTTGATCACTTTTGTAACATTCTTTTGGATACATGGGGACAAAAACAAAAAATTTCCATAGAATTTGTTGAGGATTTTTTTTTAAATATAATAAGATTACCACAGTCCTGGTGCCTGGATCTATGAGTAAGTGTCCCTGGTTTCTCATCTAATTTTGGTGGTAATTTCGTAAATGTACGTTTATACTGTGTATTTATTTTTTAAATTTTTTAAAATTCTTTGTGTGATTTAAGAGTTTGCTATCATTGTATTCCACAGAAATTTATTCTAAGGCGTGAATTGTCGCTTGTTCTTTATCGATAGGTACGAGCGGACCTCCAAGCACCGGTATCACAGCCGCAGCTTAAAGTGGTGACTGAGTCCTTTCCGTCATACAAGTACAGTCTGTCCTGCGGGGCTGGTATGTACTATCCCTGACACATCCGAAAAGGAGTTGTACCAACTGCTGGGGACCCATAATGATCCATCTCGCCGCTCATTCAATTGTATGGGAATGCGGAAATAGCCGAGCACAGCACTCAGCCGCCATCCCTAATCATGGGGGAAATCATATTGCTATTTTGTCTATGTTGGGGTTGTTTTGGCGCAGTAGTGGTAAAACTGCTGTTCGCACTTTCCTTGCGCCAAAATAACATGGGACAGAGCAAAGTCCACTTTGACACAGACCAAATTTAATTTTGGTTAGACTAGTTTTCACAATACTAAACTAAATCATGATTTGCGATTTACGCAAATTGACTCCAGCACCCCCTCCCTTCCCGGGTGTAAACAAAAAGGACAAAACCACTAGCAAATTTATCAAGACCAATTGTTCCTTAAAAGGTCATGAGCGCCAAAAAGGAGACAAACGCAAAAAAGAGAAAAAACATTATTAGAGGCAAACCAAAAAAAACCCCAACAAATACAATACAAACATAGGGGGAGATTTATCATAGGCCTCTTATAGCAGAATTGTTTCTAGTTTGCCCATGGGAACCAATCAATCTTAGCTTTCATCTTCCCGCTGAGCTCTGATTGGTTTCCAAGGGCAAATAGAGCAGTTACCTCAGAAACTTGATGATAAATCTCCCCCATAGACTCGCTTGATAACCCTTAAGGACGGAGGGTTTTCCTGCTCTTTCTCGCTCTCCAACTTCAAAAATCCATAACTTTTTCAGTTTCGTGTACAGACCTGTGTGAGGGCTATTTTGTGCGTAACAAATTTACTTTCCGTATGTTTTTATTTTAACATGCTGTGTACTGCGAAGCTGAAAAAAATTCCAAATGTGGAAAAATGAAAAAAAACGAGTGGTCAGTTGTGGCTCAGTTTTTACGAACTTTCCTCTTCGCTCCAAATATCGCCTACTTTATTCTTGTTCTGCGATCGCGGTGATACCAAATTTATATAGGTTTTATTGTGTTTAATACATTTTCAAAAATTAAACGAATGTGTACAAAAAAGAAAAAATTTTTTTGCCATCTTCTGACGCTAATAACTTTTCATACTTGGCCACAGAGATGTGTGAGGGGTCATTTTTTCGAAATGAGGCGACGTTTTCATTGCTACATTTGAGGTCTGTGCGAAGCGTACTGTTCTATGAGGATGAGGGGGTGACACAGAGCTTACAGGCTATGAGGATGCGGGGGTGACACAAGAGCTTACAGTCTTATGAGGATGAGGAGGGGGTGACACTAGAGCTTACAGTATATGAGGGTGGTGGACACAAGAGCTTACAGTCAGGAGGGGGTTGACACAAGAGCTTACAGGTCTATGAGGATGAGGGGGTGAGGTGACAGAGCTACCAGTTATGAGATGAGGGGGTGACACAAGAACTACAGTCTATGAGGATGAGGGGGGACACAGAGCTGAGTCTATGAGGATGAGGGGGGTGACAACTAGAGTTACAGTCTATTGAGGATGAGGGGTGACACAAGAGCTTACAGGTCATGGAGGATGAGGGGGTACACAGAGATTAAGTCTTGGGATGAAGGGGGTGACACAAGAACTTACAGTCATGAGGCTGAGGGGGTTGACACCAAGGAGCTTACAGTCGATGAGGCTGAGGGGGGGAACACAAGGATTACAGGCTATGAGGATGAGGGGGTGACACAAAAGAGCTTACAGTCTATGAGGATGAGGGGGTGACACAGAGCTTACAGTCTATGAGGGGGTGACAAAGAGCCTTACAGTTATGAGGGGGGTTGACACAAGCGCTTACAGTTATGAGGGGGTGGTTTGACCACAAGAGCACAGCTATGAGGGTGTGGGTGACACAAGAGTTACAGTCTATGGGGGTTGACCACAAGGTTACATCTATGAGGGGGGTAAACAAGAGCTTAAAGTCTATGAGGATGAGGGGTTGACACAAGAGTTACAGTCTATGAGGAGAGGGGGGTGGTGACAACAAGAGCTTACAGTCTATGAGTGAGGGGGGTGGGTTGGAACGGGTGGTGGACACGAAGGCTACAGTCTATGAGGAAGAGGGGGTGACACAAGAGCTTACAAGTATATGAGGATGAGGGGGGGGTGACACAAGAGCGTACAGTTATGAGGATGATGGGGTGCACAAGAGCTACAGTCATGAGATGGGGGGTGACACAAGAGCTACAGTCTATGAGGGGGTGGACACAAAGCTTACAGTCTATGAGGCGGTGACACAAGGCTTACAGTCTATGAGGGGGGACACAAGAGCTTACCAGTTTCTGAGGATGGAGGGGGGGTGACACAAGAGCCAGTCTATGCGGATGAGGGGGTGACACCAAGGCTACCGTATATGAGGATGAGGGGGTACACAAGAGCTTACAGTCTCTGAGTATGAGGGGGGGGGGTTGGGTTGACACCAAGAGCTTCAGTCTATGAGGATGAGTGGGGTGACACAAGAGCTTACAGTCATGAGGAGGTGCGGATGAGGGGGTGGGGGTGCCACAAGAAGCTACAGTGCTGAGGAGGATGAGGGGGGTGGACACAAGAGCTACAGTCTATGAGGCTGAGGGGTGGTGTGACACAAGAGTTACAGTCCTGAGTGGGCTGACCACAAGAGCTTACAGTCTATGAGGGGGGACACAAGAGTTCAGTCTCTTGAGGGGTGGAGACACAAGAGCTTAACAGTCTATGAGGGGGTGACCACAAGAGTTACAGTCATGAGGGGGGACACACGAGCTTACAGTCTATGAGGATGAGGGGGTGACTACAAGAGTTACAGTCGATGAGAGAGGGGTGACACAAGAGCTTACAGTCTATGCGGATGAGGGGGTGACACAAGAGCTTACAGTCTAGACAGTGGTGGCGAACATATGGCAAGGCTTGCCAGACAGGGCACGCAGAGCCTCGTGCTGGCACGTGACATTGCCTCCACTGGTGTCTGTTGTATTATTGGACTCAGGCACCCCACCCCCCCCACACCCCAAACACACCCCCCACCACCCCCTCCCACCCCCCTAAACAAAAAGCTGCGCGCGTTGCCGGAGCTCAGTGGATTCTCTGAAAAATGAGTAGAGTAGCAGGAACAGAACACACTCGCTGTCTTCAACCACCAACCTCAGACTCGACGGACTGTCAGCTATCTAGTGCAGGCTGCAGCGGGACCTGTGTTGAAGGACTTGTGAAGCAGCACGAAGAGAGCGGGTAACTGCATCCCTTTTCCTTTGATCCCCCCACTCCTCATCTACTGAACCGAGCACCGGAAGCATGAGCCGGCAGCCAGGAGGGCAGAAGCAAGCAAGATTCTCGATAATAAAGTATACGTCCCTCACTACAGGCGGGAATACCATGGGATCTATCCTGCTGTCTGGTAAGACAGGCAGAAAGCCTTAAGGCGTCTTAAGTGTTAATAATGTTTTGGGTTTTGTGCCCTCCACCCCACACACCACTTGCCCCAGTGAGGAGATCTTGCATAAATAGGTTTCCCCATCCCCCTCAGTGCCCTGTGAAGTTTGTATATGTACCAGAATGCGACTTGGACCTCATTAGTCACTTACCTGGCAGCAGTTCAGTCCGCCCATGTTCCTCTCCCACAGTGATGCTTCACTTCTAAATTTTATAAATGTAAGGCCCTGTAACATTGAGAGTGTGATGCGCTAAACTTGCATTGCGTGTGATGCCCGGGCCGAATGCTTGCCAAAACCAGAACTGACGGACATGTGAATTCACTTCCAGTTTGAAGCGGTTTAATGCCGGCTGATCAAGCAGACATCTGCGAGTTCAGCGGATCACACTCAACAAGTGTTGAAAGGGGCTTTAAGCCTAATATTCTTTGATTGAGATGATCCCCACATGGTTGGCTTGTAAACAATGGAAAAACAGTTGCACGAGTTCCCCCCCAAACGGAGCGAGGTTGAGTCAGACGTACCGCTCTGATTAAGTTTAGCAACAGAATTAAAGGCCATGGGGGGGCTAACCATCTATATGCATTTCAGATGGGAAACACGTGCTAGTTTACGATCTGATTGCACTGCATGATAGAAATGACATATATGACGGGCCCGGTCGCCCCCCCCCATTCAATTTAATGCTCTTTCTAAACAGAATGACAGGGGTGCATCTGACGCATCCTCAGTCAATCACAGTGTTGTTTCGGAACATGGACTAAGAAGAGGACTAATACTAAGAGGAAGCAAGAAAAGGGACGCTAAACTGGGTGTTGTTTGTATGTAGCAGTAGCATTGGTGTCCTTTTACCTGATGCCATATTGTATTCTATGGCGAGTTGATAATATCACCTTGGCCACAATGTCATCACTGGCATTAAAAGCAGCGTACTGTATGGTGGTAATTATTAAGCATGATGCCATTATGTGTGGTAATAGTGATGATCATCATGTTGGCGTATTATTGGCCTCCTTTAATAGCTGTTATGGGGTATTATGGTCTAAAATACCATGCTGGCACTTAGCGATAGTAAAGGGGGGTCGGCCTTACAGTTGGGGGACAATTCGGAGTTCTAAAAGGTTGCCGCACTGGTCTATGAGGAGTGAGGGGGGGGGACGACAAGAGCTTCAGTCTATGGGTGACGGGGGGGTGACACAAGAGTTACAGGTCTATGAGGATGAGGGGGTACACAAGAAGCTTACAGTCTATGAGGATGAGGGGGGTGACACTAGAGCTTACAGTCTATTTGAGGGGGGTGGACACAAGAGATTCAGTCTAGAGGGGGTGACACAAGAGCTTACAGTCATGGTATGAGGGGGGACACGAGCTTACAGTCTTTGAGGATGAGGGGGTTGACACAAGGAATTAAAGTCTATGAGGATGGAGGGGGGGACACAAGAGCTTACGTCGATGAGATGCGGGGGGGGGGGGTGAGGTTGGAGGGTGACACGAGAGTTACAGTATATGAGGATGAGGGGGGACACCAGAGAGGTGTACAGTCGTCATGCGGATCGGGGCGGGTGGTGCTGACACAAGAAGCTGTGTACGTCTATGAGGATGAGGGTGGTTGCTGGTCGGGTGACACAGAGCTTACACTAATGCGGTCCCCCCGCGTGACTGGCGTATTGTACAGATACAGTCTAGATGGGGGTTGACACAAGCCTAGTCTTGAGCAGGGGGGTGTATGAATGGGGGTTTGAAACTAAGAGGGTTACAGTGATATGAGGTATGAGGGGGGTGACAACAGAGCCTTTACAGTCCTTATGAGGATGTGAGGGGGGTCGGTTGACCAAGAAGCTTACAGTCTATGAGGATGAGGGGAACGAGGTAGTCTAGAGGATGGGGGGCGTGGGTGACACTAGAGCTACTACAGTCATAGATGAGGAGGGGTGGGGTCACAAGAGTCCTTACAGTCTATGAGGAGGGGTCGGTCGGTGACACAAGAGACTTACATCTATGAGGATGAGGGGGGTACAGTACATCTTTGTTGGGGACTACGAAGGGTCGGAGGTAAAATACTAGTCAGTATGGACGGGGGGTTGTGACAAGTTGATGACAGGTTGCACGAGTACTTATATGATAGGCGGGGTGGGTGACATTCAAGAGCTTACAGTTATATGAGGATAGGGGGGGGGTTGCACAAGAGCTTACAGTCATTGAGGATGAGGGGGGTGACACTACGGACTTACGTTTATTGCGGATTGAGGGGGGTGGGGTGCAGTGCACCAGACGTACCAGTTCTGGATGAGGGTGGGGTTGGTGCTGGTGACCTAAGCGTTCACGGTTATGAGGTGGGGGGGGTTGACACAAGAGCTTACGATCTGCGATGGTGTGATAGAGTCAGTCCTGAGGAGGAGGTGACACAAGAGCCCCTTACAGTCTAGAGGAGGGGGTCGGGGACACAAGGTAAAGGTTAGGATGAGGGGGGGTGACGACAGAGCTTACAGGTCTGAGATGAGGGGGTTGACCACAAAGAGCTTACAGTCTATAGGATGGGGGTTTGACACAAGAGCTTACGTCATAGGTGGCAACAGAGGTAGTTGAGGGGTTATGGGTGGACACACGAGCTTAAGTCTGATGAGGGGTAACAGAGTAAGTTTGGGTGACACAGAGCTTACAGTTATGAGGGGGTGTGACAACAAGAGCATTACAGTCTGAGAGAGGTGGTGACCAAGAGCTTACCAGTTCTATGATGGGGGTACAAAGAGCGTCCAGTTATGAGGGGGGTGGTGACACAAGAGCTTACGACATGAGGCATGAGTGGGGGGTGACACAAGCGCTACAGTTTATGAGGATAGGAGGGGGTGACGACAAGAGTTACTATCATGGGAGTGAGGGGGTGACAAGAGTCTTACAGTCTATGAGGTGGGGTGTGACACAGAAGCTTAACAGTTATGAGGATTTCGGGGGTGTGGTGACACAAGACGCTTACAGTCTATGGAGAGGGGTGACACAAGAGCTACAGTATTATAGCTGAGGGGGTGTGACACAAGAGCTTACAGTCTATAGGATGGGGGGGTTTGACAAGTGGGTTTGGTAGGTGCACGGGTGACACAAGAGCTTACAGTTCATGGGATGAGGGGGCAGGTGACACAAGCACAGGTGGGGAGAGTGGTCACAGAGCTTACTTTGGAGGGTCTGGGATGGCTAGTGCATAGAAGTGGGGTGGGGACACCAAGAGCTTACCAGGTATAGATGAGGGGTGACACAGATGTGGGTGAACGACAGTATGAGGGTGGACTTACACAGTTCAGTCTATAGGATGAGGGTGTGACACAAGAGCTTACAGTCTATGATGTGGGGTCGGTGACACCAGAGCTCACACGTCTATGCGGATGGGGGGTGGTAGGTGTGGGGGACAGGACACTAGGTCTATGGTGGGGTGCAAAGAGTCGTTATAGACAGAGCTTGACAGTCTATGAGGATGAGGGGTGTGTGGGATGACACAACGAGCTACAGTCTATGAGGATGAGGGGGGGACACAAGAGCTTACAGTCTTGAGGATGGGGGGTGACACAAGAGCTTACAGTCTATGAGGATGAGGTGAGGGTTTTAGGGTGGACACACAGAGCTTACAGTCTTGCGGATGAGGGTGACACAAGAGCTTCCACAGTCTATCGAGAGATGAGGGGTGTGGACACAAGAGCTTACAGTCTATGAGGGAGGAGGGGTGACACAAGAGCTTACAGTCTTATGAGGATGAGGGGGGTGACACAAGAGCTTACGTCTATGAGGATGGAGGGGGGTGACACAAGAGCTTACAGTCTATGAGGATGAAGGAGATGACACAAGAGCTTACAGTCTATGAGGGGGTGACAACAAGAGCTTACAGTCTAGAGGGTGACACAAGAGCTTACAGTCTATGAGGATGAAGGAAGATGAACACAGAGGTAAGAGTTGTATAATGGTCCTGCCATTATTTTAAGGGAACAGAATATATAAATTAATTAAATAAAAGGCTGCAGTTTGAACCATCTTATATACAAGCCCAAAGTGAATATGACTGCAGAGAAGCCTGGAGCTGGTATCATCTGGCGTTGCTGGATAACAGATTTACACATGGTGACCAGTTGCTCCACCCATTAGTGAGAACAAGACCCCTTTTCCAGATCGCTAAGGGGTCCCAATAGTCACACTAAGACGATCTGCTTACTGTACCCTGCTGTAGGGGATGACTTGCATATTTGGTACAATCCCTTCTCGAAACCCAAGTCAATCTTTATCAACCAAAATTCTACTTTTTTCATGTTAATTATCCAGGGGAAACAAGCGAAAGAAAAGTACCCAGTCTATCAATCGCTGCTGCAGCGCCATCATATGGTGTGGAGGTCAGCGCTGCCCTCTATCCCTGCCACAGAGTCCAAAGCTACAGAGAAGGAGAGCAATGAAGCGGTCAGCCATCTTCTGCAGGCCACCCCGGCCAACCCGGGCGATGAATGGGAAGAGGTGGTCATTTCCGACTCTCATTTTGTTACTGAAGATGGAGAAGTGGGCAAGGGTCCAGCCAGGGGGAGGCACAAACCGGAGAAGAGCGCACAGGAGGCGGAGAGGGATCCCAGCAAAAATGAGAAACCTCCTGCAAATGGGACGTCCAAAAGCCTCATCATCTTCCAAGTGAGTGGCAGGGATACTAACCTTGCTCCTTCATCTGTTCCTTGGCACTCTGCCCAGTCAAAAGTTTTGGGGTGGTCACTGGACCCTCTAGGGCCCATCGGTGGCCACCCTAGACCAATGGGAGATGACTGAGACTGATGACTGCAGGAATAGTAATAATAATAATTCCGTATTTATATAGTGCACACAGATTCCTCATCGCTTGCCAAATTAGTCCCTCTCCCCATGGGGCTCACAATCTAATCAGCACCAGTATCTTTTGGAGTGTGGGAGGAAACCGGAGGATCCGAGGAAATCCACGCAAAACACGGAGAGAACATACAAACTGTATGCATGATGTTGACCCTGGGACTTGAACCAGGTCCCCAGTGGCTGCAAGGCTGTAATGCTAACCACTGGCCACTGTGCTGCCCTATATGAATGAGTTGCACTAGACATGATCCTGCTTCTCCATTATAATGTGTGGGATATACCTTCCCCCCCATTACTCATCATGAGTGTATTGTAGGACAAAGCCTTTTATAGTATATAGTGAAACCTCATAGAGAACTTGCAATGAAATGGTGGTCAACTCCAAAGATGGCTGCACAGCCAAAACATATGGAGTGAGATCATCTGTCATAGACACACTGATAAGGGGTCTTATCATAATATGGGGTCTTAACATAATATGGGTTGCTTTTATATTTTGGTTTTGTTATGTAGTATTCGTCTTGTATTCTTTCTTACAGGACGCATCATCTCAGCCCACAAAGCGGAGACAAAGTGCGCCACCAAACGCTCGCGGCGCTCCAGGCCCATAAGAGCCCTCCTCCAGCTCCGGCCAATGCAAATCGCGGAATCAGCGTGGACAGTGCTGGCAGTACCCTGACCTACTCAAACTGGTCATGTGCACTATATTCATAGGTGCCAAGTCAACATTATAATTCTACATGTTCCAACAAATAGAAGTATAGAATATGACCGTCTATTAAAATCTGCTCCTTTTTAAACTTTCCTTTTATATTTTTGTAGATGCCCACAACTTCTCTCCTCCGCCGGGCTAAAGGCCAGCACACTGAAGCAGCTGGGTCAGGTGGTGTTACAGCAAGCCCGCGTTCAAGACATTACGGTAAGACCCCACATACTAAACCTCTTAAGTGTTCAGACAGGGTTATGCAGGTTTCCAGTAGGGTTGCACCGGGTTCCCGAATTGTGAGTGCGATACGATACCTGGCACGGTATGATGGTACTCAATACCGATATGATACTTTCCTTACAAAAAAAAAAGTTCTGAATCCAAAAAGTTTATTAAAACATTAGTTTTTGCATCGCCATCTTCCTAAGTGATTTTTTTTTTTTTTTTTTTCAAGGGCTGAGCTAGTTAGAGGTTTATTTATTTTTGTGTATCTTTGCTGTAATTTCCTTGGTAGCACCGGGGATTTGTGCAACTTTTTGATCACTTTTGTAACATCTTTTGGATACATGGGGACAAAAACAAAAAATTCCATAGAATTTGTTGAGGATTTTTTTTTTTAAATAATAAGATTACCACAGTCCTGGGGCCTGGATCTAGAGTAAGTGTCCCTGGTTCTCATGCAGCTAATTTTGGTGGTAATTCGTAAATGTACGTTATACGTGTATTTTTTTTAAATTTTTTAAAATTCTTTGTGTGATTCTAAGAGTTTGCTATCATTGTATTCCACAGAAATTTATTCAGGCGTGAATTGTCGCTTGTCTTTATCGATAGGTACGAGCGGACCTCCAAGCACCGGTATCACAGCCGCCAGCTTAAAGTGGTGACTGATGAGTCCTTTCCGTCATACAAGTGACAGCTGTCCTGCGGGGCTGGTATGTACTATCCGACACATCCGAAAAGGAGTTGTACCAACTGCTGGGGACCCATAATGATCCATCTCGCCGCTCATTCAATTGTATGGGAATGCCGGAAATAGCCGAGCACAGCACTCAGCCGCCATCCTAATCAATGGGGGAAATCATAATTGCTATTTTGTCTATGTTGGGTTGTGTTTTGGCGCAGTAGTGGTTAAAATGCTGTTTCGCGACTTTCCATTGCGCCAAAATAACATGGGACAGAGCAAAGTCACTTTGACACAGACCCAAATTTAATTATTTGGTTAGACAGTTTTCACAATACTAAACTAAATCATGATTGCGATTTGACGCAAATTGACTCCAGTCACCCCCCTCCCTTCCCGGGTGTAAACAAAAAGGACAAAACCACTAGCAAATTTATCAGACCATTGTTCCTTAAAAGGTCATGAGCGCCAAAAAGGAGACAAACGCAAAAAAAGAGAAAAAAACATTATTTGAGGCAAACCAAAAAAAACCCAAACAAATACAAAAAAACATAGGGGGAGATTTATCATAGGCCTCTTATAGCAGAATTGTTCTTAGTTGCCCATGGGAACCAATCAATCTAGCTTTCACTCTTCCCAGCTGAGCTCTGATTGGTTTCCAAGGGCAAATAGAGCAGTTTTACCTCAGAACTTGATGATAAAACTCCCATAGACTCGCTTGATAACCCCTAAGGACGGAGGGTTTTCCTGCTTTTCTCGCTCTCCAATTCAAAAATCCATAACTTTTCATTTTCCGGTTACAGACTGTGTGAGGGCTTATTTGTGCGTAACAAATTTACTTCCGTAATGTTTTTATTAACATGCTGTGTACGGCGAAGCTGAAAAAAATTCCAAATGTGGAAAAAATGAAAAAAAAACCGCACGTGTACAGTTCTTGGGCTCCGTTTTTACGACTTTCCCTCTTCGCTCCAAATAATACGCCTACTTTATTCTTTGGTTCGGTGCGATCGCGGTGATACCAATTTATATAGGTTTTATTGTGTTTTACTAATTTTCAAAAATAAACGAATGTGTACAAAAAAGAAAAAAATTTTTTTGCCATCTTCTGACGCTAATAACTTTTCATATTGGCGCACAGAGATGTGTGAGGGGTCATTTTTTGCGAAATGAGGCGACGTTTTCATTGCTACCATTTGAGGTCTGTGCGACATTTTGATCATTTTTTTTTATTTTTTATGTTATGGAAAACGGTGGTAAAAGTCGCATTTCGGACATTTGGGCGCCATTCCCGCCTCGGAGGTCCCGCGCCTGTAACGTTTTAATATTTGATAGATCGGGCATTTGGGACGCGGCGATACCTAATATGCTTGTGATTTTTACTGTTTATATGTTTATATCCGTTCTAGGGAAAGGGGGGTGATTTGAACTTTTAATATTTTATTAATTTTTTTTATTTTTAAACTTTTTTTTTAATTTTTTTTCACTATCTTTAGACCATCTAGGGTACATTAACCCTAGATGGTCAGATCGCCTACCATATACTGCAACTTCGTATGCAATATATGGCATTTTTGCAGCAATTCATAAAGAGCCACTGGCTCATTGTAACGAATCTGCAGCTGCCAGATAGCCTCGTGTCAAAAGAAGACACGAGGCTACCATGGCAACCGATCGCCGCCCCCGATGACGTTCGGGGCGTGGCGATCGGAAAAAAAGATGGGGCGCCCGCGCGCGCCGTCTTTTAAACGCCGCCGGCGACTTGCCGGCGGCGTTGAAGGGGTTAATAGCCGCGATCGGTGCAAGCACCGACCGCGGTTATTAGCGGGGGGTTTTGTGCAATATGCAAAAACCCCCACCTTTGTATGAGAGGACTCAGCCGTTAGCCCTCTTCATACATCCCTTATCCCTCTGCGCCGTAGAGCTACGGCCAGAGCGGTTAAGGGATAAATTCAGATACAACTAAAATGGAATTGAACATAGACAACCAAGTCAAAGGCAAATTGTAATAATGAATTTGTGAGTGCCGGAGATGCCCATTCACTGTTATCCGCAATTTCCGACACTCCCATGCTATGGGATGGAGCGGACACTCCCATGCTATGGGATGGAGCGGACACTCCCATGCTATGGGATGGAGCGGACACTCCCATGCTATGGGATGGAGCGGACACTCCCATGCTATGGGATGGAGCGGACACTCCCATGCTATGGGATGGAGCAGACGGACGATTATTCTACCACTTCATCCATTACTGACAATGGGACCCTCATTCTCCTGACTGCTGGGGGTCTGGTTCCCATGATCGGTGAGGGTCCCAGAAAAGGAACCCTCGCCTATCAGCTGGTTATCCCCCTATTCTGTGTTTGGGACACTACAGCCGCTGTATACACCTAGAGATTAGCAACGGGAACCGTGGTGCTGGAATGGAGGGGAGCAGAGAGGCGCGAATAAGGTCATTGTTGTATTTTGCAGCCTCCCCTACTGACGGCCACAACATTTCTCAATCCAAGATGGTGAATTGAGAGAAAAATGCTTCTATAAATGCATCTTCTACTTTGCTATGGTCTAGTATAGAAAACATAACATAACGCCTTCTGTCCTTTCTCTTGTCCACAGGACCTGGGCCTGGCCACACAGCGCGGAAGAGGGAAGTGTAAAAACCCCTTCTGCAACTTCATGTACACCAACAGGCATAAGCCGAAAACCTGCCCCAATTGCGGATTCAGTCTTATGAAGGACAAAGTAGAAAAAGCAGCCAAACCTGTGAGTGTCAGTATCCTGCATAGAAATAAAATAGTGACTTTAGTGGCATTAAAGTTAAAGGAAATCAACTATCAAACTCAAGCATGATAAACTGGGGACACTTACTCATAGATCCAGGCACTGTGACTGTGGTAATCTTCTTATATTTGTTAACCATGGCCTCCTTAAAGGAAACCTACCACTTCTGAAGGTAGGTATGAGATGCAGAACACAGGGCACAGCTCAGGGGAGCGGTGCGGTGCTTAGTCTCGTTAGTGTTAAAACCGCGGTATCGCGGTTTTAACACTTTTTAAACTTTCTAGCAGAACTGCTTCGGCGTGCGTGCGCACGATCGTGCGCGCACCTACATTGGAAATGCCGCCAGGCGTTGCGCGCGCACGGTCGCGCGCAGCAGCCGAAGCAGTTTCTACTATAAAGTTTAAAAAGTGTTAAAACCGCGATACCGCGGTTTTAACACTAACGAGATAAGCACCGGCACCAGCTCACCTGAGCTGGTGCCCGGTGTTTGCATCTCATACCTACCTTCAGAAGTGGTAGGTTTTTAATTCCTAAAATCAACATTATAATTATGCTAATGAGCTGAAGAGCTCCTGAGGGGGGGGGTACCAGAGCCCCTCTGTGTTGCAACTTGCAGTCTGTTACACTGTCCCTCTCTGCTCTTGATTCTAAAATCAACCTTATGATTATGCTAATGAGTCTGAAGAGCTCTGGGGTGTTACCAGAGTCCCTATGTGTTGCAATTTGCAGTCTGTCACGCTGTCCCTCGGAAATGCCGCAGGCGTTGCGCGCGCACGGTCGCGCGCAGCGCCGAAGCAGTTTCTACTATAAAGTTTAAAAAGTGTTAAAACCGCGATACCGCGGTTTTAACACTAACGAGACTAAGCACCGGCACCAGCTCACCCTGAGCTGGTGCCCGGTGTTTGCATCTCATACCTACCTTAGTAGAAAACTGCTCGGCGCTGCGCGCGACCGTGCGCGCGCAACGCCTGGCGGCATTTCCAATGTAGGTGCGCGCACGATCGTGCGCACGCAGCGCCGAAGCAGTTTCTGCTAGAAAGTTTAAAAAGTGTTAAAACCGCGATACCGCGGTTTTAACACTAACGAGACTAAGCACCGGCACCAGCTCACCCTGAGCTGGTGCCCGGTGTTTGCATCTCATACCTACCTTCAGAAGTGGTAGGTTTCCTTTAAGGAGGCCATGGTTAACAAATATAAGAAGATTACCACAGTCACAGTGCCTGGATCTATGAGTAAGTGTCCCCAGTTTATCATGCTTGAGTTTGATAGTTGATTTCCTTTAACTTTAATGCCACTAAGTCACTATTTTATTTCTATGCAGGATACTGACACTCACAGGTTTGGCTGCTTTTTCTACTTTGTCCTTCATAAGACTGAATCCGCAATTGGGGCAGTTTTCGGCTTATGCCTGTTGGTGTACATGAAGTTGCAGAGAAGGGGTTTTTACACTTCCCTCTTCCGCGCTGTGTGGCCAGGCCCAGGTCCTGTGGACAAGAGAAAGGACAGAAGGCGTTATGTTATGTTTTCTATACTAGACCATAGCAAAGTAGAAGATGCATTTATAGAAGCATTTTTCTCTCAATTCACCATCTTGGATTGAGAAATGTTGTGGCGTCAGTAGGGGAGGCTGCAAAATACAACAATGACCTTATTCGCGCCTCTCTGCTCCCCTCCATTCCAGCACCACGGTTCCCGTTGCTAATCTCTAGGTGTATACAGCGGCTGTAGTGTCCCAAACACAGAATAGGGGGATAACCAGCTGATAGGCGAGGTTCCTTTTCTGGGACCCTCACCGATCATGGGAACCAGACCCCAGCAGTCAGGAGAATGAGGGTCCCATTGTCAGTAATGGATGAAGTGGTAGAATAATCGTCCGTCTGCTCCATCCATAGCATGGAGTGTCCGCTCCATCCCATAGCATGGGAGTGTCCGCTCCATCCCATGCATGGAGTGTCCGCTCCATCCCATAGCATGGGAGTGTCCGCTCCATCCCATAGCATGGGAGTGTCGCTCCATCCATAGCATGGGAGTGTCGGAAATTGCGGATAACAGTGAATGGGCATCTCGGCACTCACAAATTCATTATTACAATTTGCCTTTGACTTGGTTGTCTATGTTCAATTCCATTTTAGTTGTATCTGAATTTATCCCCTTAACCGCTCTGCGCCGTAGCTCTACGGCGCAGAGGTATAGGGATGTATGAAGAGGGCTCACGGGCTGAGGTCCTCTTCATACAAAGGTGGGGGTTTTTGCAATTGCACAAACCCCACCGCTAATAACCGCGGTCGGTGCTTGCACCGATCGCGGCTATTAACCCCTTCAACGCCGCCGGCAAAGTCGCCGGCGGCGTTAAAAAGACGGGCGCGCGGGCGCCGCCATCTTTTTTCCGATCGCCACGCCCCCGAACGTCATCGGGGGCGGCGATCGGTTGCCATGGTAGCCTCGTGTCTTCTTTTGACACGAGGCTATCTGGCAGCTGCAGATTCGTTACAATGAGCCAGTGGCTCATGTAATGAATGTGCTGCAAAAATGCCATATATTGCAATACAGAAGTATTGCAGTATATGGTAGGAGCGATCTGACCATCTAGGGTTAATGTACCCTAGATGGTCTAAAGATAGTGAAAAAAAAATTTAAAAAAAGTTTAAAAATAAAAAAAATTAATAAAATATTAAAAGTTCAAATCACCCCCCTTTCCCTAGAACGGATATAAACATAATAACAGTAAAAATCACGCATATTAGGTATCGCCGCGTCCCAAAATGCCCGATCTATCAAATATTAAAACGGTTACAGGCGGCGGTGACCTCCGAGGCGGGGAATGGCGCCCAAATGTCCGAAATGCGACTTTTACACCGTTTTACATAACATAAAAAATGAAATAAAAAATGATCAAAATGTCGCACAGACCTCAAATGGTAGCAATGAAAACGTCGCCTCATTTCGAAAAAATGACCCCTCACACATCTCTGTGCGCCAAGTATGAAAAGTTATTAGCGTCAGAAGATGGCAAAAAAATTTTTTTCTTTTTTGTACACATTCGTTTAATTTTTGAAATGTATTAAACACAATAAAACCTATATAAATTTGGTATCACCGCGATCGCACCGAAACCAAAGAATAAAGTAGGCGATTATTTGGAGCGAAGAGGGAAAGTCGTAAAAACTGAGCCCACAGAACGTGACGCACGTGCGGTTTTTTTTTCAATTTTTCCACATTTGGAATTTTTTTCAGCTTCGCAGTACACAGCATGTTAAAATAAAAACATTACGGGAAGTAAAATTGTTACGCACAAAATAAGCCCTCACACAGGTCTGTACACGGAAATGAAAAGTTATGGATTTTTGAAGTTGGAGAGCGAGAAAAGAGCAGGAAAACCCTCCGTCCTAAGGGGTTATCAAGCGAGTCTATGGGGGAGATTTATCATCAAGTTTCTGAGGTACAACTGCTCTATTTGCCCTTGGAAACCAATCAGAGCTCAGCTGGGAAGATGAAAGCTAAGATTGATTGGTTCCCATGGGCAACTAGAACAATTTGCTATAAGAGGCCTATGATAAATCTCCCCCTATGTTTGTTATTGTATTTGTTTGGGGTTTTTTTGGTTTGCCTCTAATAATGTTTTTTCTCTTTTTTTGCGTTTGTCTCCTTTTTGGCGCTCATGACCTTTTAAGGAAAATTGGTCTTGATAAATTTGCTAGTGGTTTTGTCCTTTTTGTTTACACCCGGGAAGGGGAGGGGTGGTGATGGAGTCAATTTGCGTAAATCGCAAATCATGATTTAGTTTAGTATTGTGAAAACTAGTCTAACCAAAATTAAATTTGGGTCTGTGTCAAAGTGGACTTTGCTCTGTTCCCATGTTATTTTGGCGCAAAGGAAAGTGCGAAACAGCAGTTTTACCACTACTGCGCCAAAACAACCCCAACATAGACAAAATAGACAATGATGATTTCCCCCATTGATTAGGGATGGCGGCTGAGTGCTGTGCTCGGCTATTTCCGGCATTCCCATACAATTGAATGAGCGGCGAGATGGATCATTATGGGTCCCCAGCAGTTGGTACAACTCCTTTTCGGATGTGTCAGGGATAGTACATACCAGCCCCGCAGGACAGACTGTACTTGTATGACGGAAAGGACTCAGTCACCACTTTAAGCTGCGGCTGTGATACCGGTGCTTGGAGGTCCGCTCGTACCTATCGATAAAGAACAAGCGACAATTCACGCCTTAGAATAAATTTCTGTGGAATACAATGATAGCAAACTCTTAAATCACACAAAGAATTTTAAAAAATTTAAAAAATAAATACACAGTATAAACGTACATTTACGAATTACCACCAAATTAAGCATGAGAAACCAGGGACACTTACTATAGATCCAGGCACCAGGACTGTGGTATCTTATTATATTTAAAAAAAAATCCTCAACAAATTCTATGGAAATTTTTTGTTTTTGTCCCCATGTATCCAAAAGATGTTACAAAAAGTGATCAAAAAGTTGCACAAATCCCCAGGTGCTACCAAGGAAATTACAGCTAAAGATACAAAAAATAATAAACCTCTAAACTAGCTCAGCCCTTGGAAAAAAAAAAAAAAAAAACATAGACTTTAGGAAGATGGCGATGCAAAAACTAATGTTTTAATAAACATTTTGGATTCAGAACTTTTTTTTTTTGTAAGGAAAAGTATCATATCGGTATTGAGTACCATCATACCGTGCCAGGTATCGTATCGCACTACAATTCTGGAACCCGTGCAACCCTACTTGGAAACCTGCATAACCCTGTCTGAACACGTAAGAGTTTAGTATGTGGGGTCTTACCGTAATGTCTTGGACGCGGGCTGTCTGTAACACCACCTGACCCAGCTGCTTCAGTGTGCTGGCCTTTAGCCCGGCGGAGGAGAGAGGTTGTGGGCATTACAAAAAATATAAAAGGAAAGTTTAAAAAAGGAGCAGATTTAATAGACGGTCCATATTCTATACTTCTATTTGTTGGAACATGTAGAATTATAAGTTGGACTTGGCACCTATGAATATAGTGCACATTACCAGTTTGAGTATGGTCAGGGTACTGCCAGCCACTGTCCACGCTGATTCCGCGATTTGCATGGCCGGAGCTGGAGGAGGCTCTTATGGGCCTGGAGGGCAGCCGCGAGCGGTTTGGTGGCGCACTTTGTCTCCGCTTTGTGGCTGAAGATGGATGCGTCCTGTAAGAAAGAATACAAGACGAATACTACATACAAAACCAAAATATAAAAGCAACCCATATTATGTTAAGACCCATCATTATGATAAGACCCCTTATCAGTGTGCTATGACAGATGATTCACTCCATATGTTTGGCGTGCAGGCCATCTTTGGAGTTGACCACCATTTCATTGCAAGTTCTCTATGAGGTTTCACTATATACTAATATAAAAGGCTTTGTCCTACAATACACTCATGGGATGTAATGGGGGGGAAGGTATTATCCCACACATGTATAATGGAGAAGCAGGATCATGTCTAGTGCAACTCAATTCATATAGGGGCAGCCACAGTGGCTCAGTGGTTAGCATTACAGCCTTGCAGCACTGGGGACCGGGTTCAAGTCCCAGGGTCAACATCTGCATACAGTTTGTATGTTCTCTCCGTTGTTTGCGTGGATTTCCTCGGATCCTCGTTTCCTCCCACACTCCAAAAGATACTGGTAGGCTGATTAGATTGTGAGCCCCATGGGGAGAGGGACTAATTTGGCAAGCGATGAGGAATCTGTGTGCACTATATAAATACGGAATTATTATTATTACTATTCCTGCAGTATCAGTCTCAGTCATCTCCATGGTCTAGGGTGGCCACCGATGGGCCATAGAGGGTCCAGTGACCACCCAAAACTTTTGACTGGGCAGAGGTGCCAAGGAACAGATGAAGGAGCAAGGTTAGTATCCCTGCCACTCACTTGGAAGATGATGAGGCTTTTGGACGTCCATTGCAGGAGGTTTCTCATTTTGCTGGGATTCCCTCTCCGCCTCCTGTGCGCTCTTCTCCGGTTGTGCCTCCCCCTGGCTGGACCCTTGCACCACTTCTCCATCTTCAGTAACAAAATGAGAGTCGGAAATGACCACCTCTTCCCATTCATCGCCCGTGGGTTGGCGGGGTGGCCGCAGAAGATGGCTGACCGCTTCATTGCTCTCCTTCTCTGTAGCTTTGGACTCTGTGGCCGGGATAGAGGCAGCCGCTGAGCCTCCACACATATGATGGCGCTGCAGCAGCGATTGATAAGACTGGTACTTTTCTTTCGCTTGTTTCCCCTGGATAATAACATGAAAAAAAGTAGATTTTGGTTGATAAAGATTGACTTGGGTTTCGAGAAGGGATTGTACCAAATATGCAAGTCATCCCCTTACAGCAGGGTACAGTAAGCAGATCGTCTTAGTGTGACTATTGGGACCCCTAGCGATCTGGAAAAGGGGTCTTGTTCTCACTAATGGGTGGAGCAACTGGTCAACCATGTGTAAATCTGTTATCCAGCAAACGCGCAGATAGATACCAGCTCCAGGCTTCTCTGCAGTCATATTCACTTTGGGCTTTGTATATAAGATGGTTCAAACTGCAGCTTTTATTTATTAATTTAATTATCTGTCCCTTAAAAGAATGGCAGGACCATTATACAAGCTCTTATACCTCTGTTCATCTCCTTCATCCTCATAGACTGTAAGCTCTTGTGTCACCCCCTCATAGACTGTAAGCTCTTGTGTCACCCCCTCATAGACTGTAAGCTCTTGTGTCATCTCCTTCATCCTCATAGACTGTAAGCTCTTGTGTCACCCCCTCATCCTCATAGACTGTAAGCTCTTGTGTCACCCCCCTCATTCATATAGACTGTAAGCTCTTGTGTCACCCCCTCCATCCTCATAGACTGTAAGTCTTGTGTCACCCCCCTCATCCTCATAGACTGTAAGCTCTTGTGTCACCCCTCACCCTCATCAGACTGTAAGCTCTTGTGTCACCCCCTCATAGACTGTAAGCTCTTGGACCCCCTCATCCTCATAGACTGTAAGCTCTTGTGCACCCCCTCATCCTCATAGACTGTAGCTCTTGTGTACACCCCCTCATCCTATAGACTGTAAGCTTTGTGTCGACCCCCTATCATCTAACTGTAAGCTCTTGTGTCACCCCCTCATAGACTGTAAGCTCTTGTGTCCACCCCTCATAGACTGTAAGCTCTTGTGTCACCTCCTCATAGCACTGTAAGCATTGTGTCACCCCCTCATCCTCATAGACTGTACAGTCTTGTGTCACCCCCTCATCCTCATAACTGTAGCTCTTGTGTCACCCCCTCATCCTCATAGACCTGTAAGCTCTTGTGTCACCCCCTCATCCTCCAACTGTAGCCTTGTGCAACCCTCCCTCCCATCGATACGAGAAGTCTTGCGATCACCCCCCATCCTCATAAGCTACTGTAACGCTCTTGTGTCACCCCCTCAGACTGTTACTGTAAGCTCTTGTGTCACCCCCCTCATAGACTGTAGCTCTTGTGTCACCCATCATCCTCATAGACTGTAAGCTTGTGTCACACACCCTCTCCTCATGAACTGTTAGAGCTCTGTGTCCCCCCCTCATCCTCATAGACTGTAGCCTGGTGTCCCCCCCCCTCAGAACTGAGATCTGTGTCACCCCTCATCCGCATAGACTGTAAGCTCTTGTGTCACCCCCTCATCCTACATAGACTGTAAGCTCTTGTGTCACCCCCTCATAGACTGTAAGCTCTTGTGTCACCCCACCCCCCCCCCCCCCTCTTAGTTCTTTTTGCTCAATAGACTGTAAGCTCTTGTGTCACCGCCTCTCATAACTGTAAGCTCTTGTGTCACCCCCCCTAGACGTAAGCTGTGTCCCCCCTCTAGACTGTAAGCTCTTGTGTCCCCCCCCTCATAGACTGTCGCTCTTGTGTCACCCCCTCATCCTAGACTGTAAGCTCTGTGTCACCCCCCTCATCCTCATCGATGTAAGCTCTTGTGTCACCCCCCAATCCTCATAGCTGTAAGTCTTTTTCTCTCAAGATGAGTCAGGTCACACCCTCATCTCATAGATCTGTAAGCTCTTGTGTACCACCCTCCATCCCATGACACTTGTGAACCCTTGTGTACGCGAGCTACGACGTACGGTGTGGGTCGGACGGGAGCGCAGCGGGCGAGCCCCATCCTAGGAAAACCAGATCCGTGGAGAGACTGAGATACGCGCGACGCCTGCCATGCCCCTCCTTGACGTCAACCGTGCCCCTCTCCTACATAGACTGTAAGTCTGTGGTACCACCCCCTCATCCTCATAGGATGTAAGCTCGTGTAATCCCCAACCCCCTCATCCTCACATAGACTGTAAGCGTTTGTGTCCCCCAAATGCCCTGTTGTACCCCATAGACTGTAACCTAGTGTCAACCCCCCTCTCATAGACTGTAAGCTCTTATGTCACCCCCTCATCCTCATAGACTGTAAGCTCTTGTGTCCCACCCCCTCATCCTCATAGACTGTAAGCTCTATGTCACCCCACCCCTCATCTCATAGACTGTAGCTCTTAGTGTCACCCCCTCACGCCCTCATCTCTAGATGAAGTCCTTGTGTTACCCCTCATCCTCATAGACTGTAAGTCGTTGGTCAACCCCCTCATCCTCATAATGAAGCTGTTCAGCCCTATCTATCCTGACCTCAACCCCCTCATAGCACCTGGTAAGCTCTTGTGTCACCCCCTGCAAGACTGTAGCTCTGTGTCAACCCCCTCATCCCTCATAGACTGTAAGCTCTCTTGTGTCAGCCTCCACCCTCACATCATAGACTGTAAGTCTTGGTGTCCCCCCTCATCCTCATAACTGTTAACTCTCGTGTCACCCCTCACCTATCACCCCCGCAATCGACGTAAGCTCTTGTGTCACCCCCCCTCATCCTCATAGACTTAAGTTCTGGTGTCAACCCCCTCATCCTCAAAGACTGTAAGCTCGTGTCACCCCTCACTACCATGACTGTAAGCTCTTGTGTCACCCCACTCTAGACTGTAAGCTCTTGTGTACCCATCATAGATGTAAGCTACTAGTGTCACCCCCCTCATCCTCATAGAACTGTAAGCTTCTTGTGCCCCTCACCCAACCTAATGGTCACCCCGTCACCATAGACTTGAGCTCTTGTCGTACCCCCCCTCAGATTAAGCTTCACCTCCTCATAGACCAGTGGGCAACCTTTTAGAACTCGAGATTGCCCCAACTGTAAGGCCGACCCCACCTTATATATCGCAAGTGCCAGCATGGATTTTAGACCAATAATACCCCAATACCAGCTATTAAAAGGCCAAATAATTAGCCACATGATGCATCACATTACCAACAAACATAAATGGCATCATGCTAATATTACCACCATACAGTATCGCTCTTTTAATGCCAGTGATGAACATTGGTGCCTAAGGTGATAATTATCAACTCGCCATACGAAAATATGGCATCAGGTAAAAGGACACCAATGCTACTGCTCTAACCAAGTTTTAGCGTCCCTTTTCTTGCTTTCTTAGATTAGTCCTCTTCTTAGTCATGTTCACAAACACACTGTGATTGACTGAGGATGGTCAGCATGCACCCTCTGTCATTCTGTTTAGAAGAGGCATTAAAGTGAATGGGGGGGGGCGACCGGCCCGTCATATATGCTCATTTCTATCAGCGTGCATCAGATCGTAAATAGCAGTGTTCCATGAAATGCATATATCATGGTTAGCCCCCATGGCCTTTAATTCTGTTCTAAACTTAATAGAGCGGTACGTCTGCTCCAACCTCGCTCCGTGGGGAACTCGTGCAACTGTTTTTCACATTGTTTACAAGCCAAACCAGTGGGGATCATCTCAATCACAAGAATATTAGGCTTAAGAGCCCCTTTCAACACTTGTTGAGTGTGATCCGACTGAACTGCAGAATGTTGCTGATCAGCCGGCTGAACCGCTGTCCAAAACTGGAAAGTGAATTCAGCATGTCCGTCAGTTCTGGTTTGGCAGCATTCGGCCGGGACATCACGCGCATGCAAGTTTAGCGCATCACATCGTCTCAGATGTTACAAGGGGCCTTATTTAAAAATTTAGAAGTGAATGATGAAAGCACTGGGGAGAGGAAAACGATGGGCAGGGACTGAATGCTGCCAGGAAGTGATAACTAAATGAGGTCCAAGTCGCATTCTGGTACATAATAAAACTTACAGGCACTGAGGGGGATGGGGAAACCTATTTAGCAAGATTCCTCACTGGGCAAAGTGGTGTGTGGGGGTGGAGGGCACAAAACCCAAAATCATTATTAAACACTTAAGAGCTAGTTTCTGCCTGTTTACCAGACAGCAGAGATAGATCCTGGCTTTCCCCGCCTGTAGTGAGGACTATATTTATTATCGGAATCTTGCTGCTCTGCCCTCCTGGCTGCCGGCTCATGCTTTCCGGGCTCAGGTTCAGTGAGTGAGGAGGGGGGGAAAGGACAAAGGGAGGCAGTGTACACGCTCTTGTGACGCTCACAAGTCACTCAACACCAGGTCACGTGCAGCCTGCACTAGATAGCTGAAGCCGTCCGAGGGCTCTGAGGTGGGTGTTGCAAGAAGCGGAGTGTGATTCTGTCCTCCTGCTACTCTTCATTTTTCAGAGAATCACTGGAGCTCCGGCAAGCAGCGCAGCTTGTGGGTGGAGGGTGGCTGGGTTTGTGGGGGTGGGCAGAGTCCAATAATAAAACAGACACAGTGGAGGCAATGTCACGTCAGCAGAGGCTCTGCGTGAAACTGTCTGGCAGCTGTGCCATAGGTTCGCCACCACTGTCATAGACTGTAAGGCTGTACCCCTCTATTTGTAGCTTGTCACCCCCTCATCCCATAAGAGTCGTGTACCCCCATCGACGTAATTTGTGTCACCCCCTCATCCTCATAGACTGTAAGCTTCGTGTGTCACCCCCTCATAGACTGTAACTCTGTGGTCACCCCCTCATAGGACTGTTAAGCTCTTGTGTCCCACCCCTCAGAGACTGAATCTTGTGTCACCCCTCATAGACTGTAGCTCTTGTGGTCACCGCATCTAGACTGTAACTCTTGGTCACCACCCCTCATGCCTCATAGACTGTAGCTCTTGTGTCACCCCCTCATCACTCACTCAGCACTGTAGCTCTTGTGGCACCCCCCCCTCATCACTCTATGACTGTAAGCTCTTGTGTCACCCCACTAGTCCTCATAGACTAAGCTCTTGGTGTCAACCCAACCTCCCTCCCTCATACTCAGAGACTGTAAGCTCTTGTGTCACCCCTTCCTCATAGTACGGTAGGCCTTGGTGTCACCACTCATCCTACATAGACTGTGCTCTTGTGTCACCCCACTCATCCTCATAGAGACGGTAAGCTCTTGTGTCACCCCCTCATAGACTGTAAGCCTCTGGTCACCCCCTATGACTGTAAGCTTTGTGTCCACCCCCTCATAGGACTGTAGCTCTTGTGTCACCCCTACATCTCATAGACTGTAAGCTCTTGTGCACCCCTCATCCTCATAGACTGTAACGCTATTGTGTCCCTCACATCTAGGAGAACCGTCCCCCCTCATCCTCATAGATACTGTAAGCTCTTGTGTCACCCCCTCTCCTCATTAGACTGTAGCTCTTGTGTCCACCACCCGTTCAACCCACTACTCATAGACTGTAAGCTCTTGTTGTCACCACCCTCTCCTCATCGAGACTGTAAGCTCTGTGTCAACCCCACCTCATAGACTTAAGCTCTTGTCTACCCCCTCATAGATGAACCTTGTGTACCATAGACGTAACTTTGTGTCACCCCACTATAGGCTGTAGCTCTTGGGTCAACACCCCCTCATAGACGTAGCTGCTTGTGTCACCCCCTCATATGTTAAGCTCTGTGTACCCCCTCATAGACTGTGAAGCTCTTGTGTCACCCCCTCATCCTCATAGACGTAAGGCTCTTTGTGTCACCCCCTCATCCTCATAGACCGTAATCTTGTGTCACCCCCCCAATGCCTCATAGACTGGAAGCATCTTGTGTCAACCCCCTCAGCCTCATAGACTGTATTAGTTATTGTGTCCACCCCCTTATCCCAAGACTTAAGCTCTAGTGTACCCCCTCATCCTCATGACCTGTAAGCTCTTGTGTCACCCCATCTCCTAATAGACTGTAACTCTAGTGTCACCCCCCTAGCCTCCCATTAGACTGTCAGGCTCTGTGTCCCCCCTCATCCTCATGACTGTAGTTCTTGTGTCACCCCCTCCATCTCATAGACTGGTAGCTCGTGTCTCACCCCCTCATCTCATAGACCTGTAAGCTCTTGTGTCAACCCCCTCACTAGACGTAAGCTCTTGTGTCCACCCCCTCATAGACTGTAAGCTCTAGTGTCACCCCCTCATCCTCATAGATGTAAGCCTCTTTGTGTACCCCCTCGCATCCTCATAGCTGTAAGCTCTGTGTCACCCCCTCATCCTCATAGACTGTAAGCTCTTGGTCACCCCCTCATCCTCATAGACCAGTGATGGCGAACCTTTTAGAACTCGAGTGCCCAAACGGTAAGCCGAACCCACTTAATCTATCGCAAAGGTGCCAGCATGGTAATTTAGACCAATAATAACCCACAATAACACTATTTAAAGGCCAAATAATACTGCCACATGATGAGATCACTATTACAAAAACATAAATGGCATCCGCTAATCTTACCCCATACAGTAACGTGCTTTTATGCCAGTGATGAACATTGGTGCCATATTGATAATTATCACCGCCATACAGATATGGCATCATTGTAAAGGACAACCAATCTACTGATAATACCAGTTTTAGCGTCCCTTTTCTTGCTTCTCTTAGGATTAGTCCTCTTCTTAGTCCATGTTCAACACACTGTGATTGATGAGGTATGCGATCGATGCACCCTTTCATTATGTTTAGAAAGAGCATTAAAGAAGTGAGATGGGGGGGCGAGCCATGGCCCGATCATATACTGCATTTTATTGCAAGTGCAGTTCAGATGTAAACTAGCACGTGTTTCCATTAAGAAATGCATATATATGGTTAGCCCCATGACACTTAATTCGTTTCTAAATTAATTCAGAGCTGGTAGTCTGACTGCACCATCGCATCGTTCGAACTCGTGCCACATGTTTTCCATTGTTACAAGACAAAACATGTGGGGGATCATCTCACTCACACGAATTTAGGCTTAAGCCCTTTCACACTTGTGAGTGTGATCCGCTGAAACTCGACCAGCATGTGCTGCCTGGATCAGCGGCCTGAACGCTGCAAACTGGAAGTGAATTCAGACTGTCCGTTCAGTTCTGGTTGCAGCATCGGGCCCGGGCAACAGCGCAGGCACAGTTTAGGCATCACACTCGCAAGTGTGAAAGGGGCCTTAATGTATCAAAATTTAGAAGGTGAAAGCCCGCACATGTGGAGAGGGAAACAGGGGCAGGGACTGAAAGTGCCAGAAAAGTGACTAACTGAGGCCAAGTCGCATCTGGTTACATAAATACAAACTTACAGGGAACTGCGGGGGATGGGGAAACCTCTTTAGCCAGATCTTCCTCACGTGAGGGCAAAGTGGGGGGTGTTGTGGGGTGGGGAGGCACAAAACACTAAAATCAATTTTTACAACTTAAGCTGTGCCGCTTACACAGATCAGCAGAGAATAGGTACCTGGCTTCCCCTGCCTTGTAGTGAGGGACTATTGTATATCAGTAATCTTGCTGCTGCTCTGCAAATCGGGATGCCGGCTTCTGGCTTCCGGGGCTCAGGTTCAGTGAGGAGGAGGAGGGGGAGGGAGCAAAGAGGGAGGCAGTGACCGCTGATGATCTTCAAAGTCATAGCCACACAGGTCAGCTGCAGCCGGCACTAGGAAAAGCTGACAGTCCGTCCGAGGGCTGAGGTGGGTGTTGCAGAGCAGAGAGTGTGTTACTGTGACTCTGCTACTCTATGTTCAGAGAATCCTGGAAGCTCCGGCACGCAGCAGCAGCTTGTTGTGTGGACGGAGCTCCATAATAAACAGACACAGTGGAGGCAATGGGTCTCAGTGCCAGCAGACGAGGGCTCTGCGTGCCTGTCTGGCACGCGTGCCATAGGTTCGACACCACTTGTCCATAGACTGGAAGCTCTTGGTCAACCCCCTCATCATAATAGACGTAAGTCTTGTGTCACCCCCCTCATCATCATAGACTGTAAGCTCTTGTGTCACCCCCTCATCCTCATAGACTGTAAGCTTCTTGGGTCACCCCCTAACCTCATAGCTGTAAGATCTTGTGTCACCCCTCATCATAATTAGACTGTAAGCTTCTTGTTGTCACCCCCATCCTAATAGACGTAAAGCTCTTGTGTCACCCCCTCATCCCATAGATGTAAAGATATTGTGTCACCCCCTCCACCTCATAGACTGTAAAGATCTTTGTGTCACCCCTCATCATCATAGACTGTAAGCTCTGTGTACCCCTCATCCTCATAGACTGTAAGCTCATCTGTGTCACCCTCTCCTCCATGACTTGTAAGCTCTTGGGTCCCCCCCTATCCTCATAGGACTTGTAAAGCTCTTGTGTCACCCCCTCATTTTCCTCATGACCTGTAAGCGCTTGTGCACCCCCTCATCCTCAGACTGTAAGCTCTTGTGTCACCCCCTCATCCGCATAGACTAGCTCTTGTGTCACCCCATAATCCTCATAGGATGTAAGCTTTGTGTTTCAACCCTCACCTCATAGCTGTTAAGCCTTGTGTCACCCCTATCATAATAGACGTAAGCTATTGTGTCACCCCTCTCCTCATCGACTGTTCAAGCGTCTTGGTCCACCCCCTCATCTATATAGACTGTAACGCTTCTGTGTCACCCCCTATCCTCATAGGGGACTGTAAGCTCTTGTGTCACCCCCTTAATCATCTTTAGAATGTAAGCTCTTGTGTTCACCCCTCATCCTCATAGACTGTAAGCGCTTGTGTCAACACACCTCATCCTTAATGACTGTAAGCGCTTGTGTCACCCCCTATCCTTAGACTGTAAGCTCTTGTGTCACCCCCTCATCATAGACTGTTAAGCTATTTGTACCCCCCTCATCCTCATAGACTGTACGCTCTTGTGTCACCCCTCATCCTCATAGACATGAAGCTCTGGGTCACCCCATCTCTCATAGACTGTAAGCTCTTGTGTCAACCCCTCATCTCATAGACTGTAATGCTCTTGTGTCACCCCTCATCCTTCATAGACTGTAAGTCTTGTGTCACCCCCTCACCTCATAGAACGTAAGCTATTGTGTCACCCCCTCATCCTCATAGACTGTAAGCTCGTGGTACCCCCTATCCTCCTAGACGGTAAGCTCTGGTCACCCCCTCATCCTCATCGACTGTAAGCTCTGTGTCACCCCCTAATCCTAATAGACTGTAAGCTCTTGTGTCACCCACCCTCTCATCCTATAGACTGTAAGGCTCTGTGTCACCCCCATCCTCATAGACTGTAAGCTCTTGTGTCACCCCTCTCCTAATAGACTGTAAGCTCTGTGTCAATCCGCCTAATCCTCATGACGTAAGATGTTTGTGATCACCCCTATCCTCATAGGCTGTAAGCTCTGTGTCACCCCACTCATCCTCATAGACTTAAGTCTTGTGTCACCCCCTCATCCTCATAGACTGTAAGCTCTTGTATGTCACCCCTCATCTCATAGACTGTAAGCTCTGTGTCACCCCCTATCCTCATAGGACTGTAAAGCTCTTGTGATCAGGGCCCTCACTCCTACTGTTCCATATAAATGTCTGTACTGTGTAATTTAATATTATATTTTGTATAGTCCCCTATGATGGATGAAAGCGTGCAGAAAATGGTGGGTGGCGCTTATAAAGAAATTATGTAGGTTTATTAGTGTCCTTCTCTCTACTCTAAACGTGGGCGTGCTGGAGATTGCAGAGCACAGCTTCACTTATCTCTAGCACTCAGATTTCACCGTCTATGATGGAAGTCCTTCACTCTGCTGTTACCCACTCCTATTTTGTGATAGAGTTGGGGAACCGTTCTTCTCTAAATCAGAGGGGTGTCAATTCTCTGATTGTGAGAATCCCAACCATCAGCGTGATAACCCCCCAAACGTTACAATCCCTGGACCCTTACTAACCTTTTAAAGAGGGACCTCGGTCACCCCCTTTATCGGCATAGGTGGAGCTGCTTTACTAAAGTAAGAGCTCCTAGTGATTGATTCAAACGCCGCAGTGTTCGAGAGTTGATAGCGTTAACGGAAACTCGGGCGGGGTACAGTTGTAATCAGCGGACCCGCTTTGCAGATGATCCCCCTGATTGATGGGGGGACAGTCCGAAGGCAGCTTCTGCCTCTTCCCCGGAACCGCCCCGCCTTGCTCCATAGGCCGGCATGACTGCCCGCGCGCTAGGCGGCAGTCACCGCCCCTAGTCACGCCCCACCCCGCCACCCCCTCATGAATACGCTCGGATCGTCCTTTTGCTGAGCTGTCGACAATTACCACTCTACCCTGCAGCAGTGTTTGATAGCGTTTACCGGAGGTTTCCTCTTGGGGGGTAAACGCTAACTCACTCTAACACTGCGGAGGTTTGTTCAAGAACTAGTGACGATAATAACAATGGGGGGTTGACAGGTGTTCCTATTTAAGTTAAAATCGATTCGAGTTTTATATCCTACCGAAATCACGTATTACGGATTTCAAAACATTACGAGCATGTAGAATTAAATAGGCAATGAAAAATGCAACATCCAAACAAAAAAAACAAGGCATCAAATGTCTTGAATTCCAGAAACGTAAGACAGTGGTATGGAGAAATGCGAAAAAAAACTAACTGAAAAATGTTTCTTAATCCGAGGACCCTACAGTAACCTTAGCCTCTACTCAAGATTCTCCTGTTCGCTCGCTATACACTGTAACTGACACATTCTCTTGTGGCACAATACACTTTTAGTTGGTTTGTGTCTGCGATAAAGTTTAAAAAGTGTTAAAACCGCGATACCGCGGTTTTAACACTAACGAGACTAAGCACCGGCACCAGCTCACCCTGAGCTGGTGCCCGGTGTTTGCATCTCATACCTACCTTCAGAAGTGGTAGGTTTCCTTTAATTCTAAAATCAACCTTATAATTATGCTAATGAGCCTGAAGAGCTCCTGAGGGGGGGTACCAGAGCCCCTCTGTGTTGCAACTTTGCAGTCTGTTACACTGTCCCTCTCTGCTCTTGATTCTAAAATCAACCTTATGATTATGCTAATGAGTCTGAAGAGCTCCTGGGGTGTTACCAGAGTCCCTATGTGTTGCAACTTTGCAGTCTGTCACGCTGTCCCTCTCTGCTCCATCATAATTTTTCCCCCTTCCTGTAATATTACTGCAGTAGAGGATGTTTCTGCACACAGTGGGAGTGGAGAAGTGCTCATGTACAGTGTAACACCCTGTGAAGCTGCACAATAGAGGGGGTTCTGGTAACACTCCCAGGTCTTCAAGCTCCTTACCATAATTCTAAAAATTGATTTTAGAAGGAAGGAGGCCATGGATAACAAATATAAGTAGATTAGCAAAGTCACTGTGCCTGGATCTATGAGTAAGTGTCACTGGTTTATAATGATAGATTTTGATGGTAGATTTCCTTTAAATAACTCTTGTTTGCTAAAACCATTCCTGATGCCAAGCCGGTCCTAGATTCACATGGGATCGTTGAAAATTCTAGATAGGTGGCTTAGTGGTTAGCATTACAGCCTTGCAGCACTGGGGATCTGGGTTCAAGTCCCAGGGTCAACATCTGCAAAGAGTTTGTATGTTCTCCCCGTGTTTGCGTGCGTTTCTTCCTGGTCCTCCGGTTTCCTCCCACACTCCAAAAACATACTGGTAGGTTGATTAGATTGTGAGCCCCATGGGGACAGGGACTTATCTCTGTGCAGCGCTGCGTCATCTGTGTGCCATATATAGATAAAGGAATTATTATTGTATAGGACTGTACATTACTTTATGTATTCATATTCACCCGGGTAAAGTTGTACAATAATTGCCAAACCCTTCCCCCCCTGTTTCTGGACCCCAATTTTTTCTTAACATGACATTGTAACCAGCTAACTAACCACATCAGACAGGATCACCATCAGTCTCCTCTGCCGGATGCTGTAATTCCCACTGTCACATTCACATTACTTTGCTACCAATTCCTAATGGACCATTAACTCTTTTTATTCCAGGAAGCTCCCGTTTGTATCTCGGCCTCCAATCTGAGCACTCGCGAGTCTCTTACACAGACGCAAAAAGAAATCCAGCGACACTCCACCCTCCAGCTGATCCGTAAAACTGTCCTGATCCCAGAGAACGAGTCCGAATTATCGGAAACCTTTAACTTGATCCAAGGGCTCAATAATTCCTGTTTAGTTCTCTCCGATGTCAGCGATGGAACCTTCACCATAGAGCAGACCTCCTGGGCCAACGTCTACGAGTCGCCATCCGACCAATGTCTTCTGTGCGGGACCCAGTTATTTAAGGGTGAGAAGAAGTAAGTTGTTTTTTTGTTATTCTAATTTGGATTATTTTTCATATGTTTGATCCATTTTAAAGGAAATTTGCCATTATAATCCATCATGATAAACCAGGGACACTTACTCATAGATCCAGACAATGGGGCTCATTTACTAAGGGTCCGAATCGCGCATTTTCGTTGGATTTCCCGAATATTTTCAATTTGCGCCGAATTGCCCCGGGATTTTGGCGCACACGAGCGGATTGTGGCGCATCGGCGCCGGCTTTCACGTGACAGAAATCGGGGGCGTTGCTGTCGGAAAACCTGACGGATTCGGAAAAACCGCGGAATTTAAAAAAAAAAACCCTGTGTCGCATGAATAGCGCTCATATACACTGGGACGAAGAAGGTGAACTCCGGCGGACTTCATCGCAACAGCGACACCTAGTGGATATCGGGCGCACGACCTTAGTGAATCCCGGCAAGCTCCGAATCCACGTCGGAGAACGCACTGTGGGATCGCGAATGGACTGGGTAAGTAAATGTGCCCCTTTTGTTATCCATGGCCTCCTTCCTTCTATGTTATCTAAGGCCTCCTTCCTTTTACAATTATGATGCTAATGAGCCTGAAGGGCTACAAGAGTGTTACCAGAGTCCCTATGTGCTGCCGCTTCACAGGCTGTCACACTGTGCATCAGCACTTCTCCACTCCCACTGTGTGTAGAAACATCCTCTATTGCTGTGATATTATAGGTGGGGGGGGTGGGCTGCTGATGGAGATGAAAGGGACCATATAACACACTCTAAAGCATAGAGGGGCTCTGGGAACACCCCAGGAGCTCTTCTGCTCCATGCAGCAGATTCACAGACTGTTACATGGTGCGGGAGCACTACCCTCCCCTCCAACTGTGTGCTGAAACTTCCTCTTCTGCTTGTGATTACATGAGGCAGAGGGAGGAGGAAGTGCTGAGGGAGCAGCCAGGGAAGGGGAAAACGATGAAACACTGAGGTGTTCTGGTAACACCCCTACATTAACATGATTTTAATAGTTGATTTTAGAGGGATGAAGGCTGTGGATACCAAACACTGAATGATCAAACCTTGGTGGTGGGTTTACCTGTGAAGTATTTCTTCTATCAGTGATTTTACATTTTGGTATTTCTATCTAGCAGCTCATTGGCTGGAGCTCAGGACTGCTGGTTACTTACCGCTACCCGTCTGCAGCTGGTGACCGCTCAGGTCAAGGTGTGTCTGAACCCGCAGTGTCTGGCACTGCACAGCTTCAATGACATCTGCACAGGTATGTATGATGATGGTAAAGCCATATATTTACTTGGAGTCTGGCCTGTCTGCTATCTCTTTATGTCATCTTGTCTTGCATCTCGACTTTTTATTGTTCCTTCGTTAATTCTTCCTGGTAATTTCTGAATAAATTGGCAACTGCACCTTGCTCAGGGTGCGGTCACACGTCGCGTTTACTGCATGCGTTTAAAAACGCATTGCTACAACCGAAGGGAGATTTGCCTAATTAAACAGCTGTTAACACCTGCGTTTACAAAACGCATGCGTTAACACTTGCGTTTTGTAAACGCAACTGTTAACAGCTGTTTAATTAAGCAAATCTCCTTATAGCTGTAGCAATGCGTTAACGCGACGTGTGACCGCACCCTGACCCTCTCATCCAAGAGGATTTTACATATCCCATCAGGAAGCACTGATTGGCTGGTGTTAGAATGAGCAATGGAGATCCCCAATTTCTAAAATCTCTGTTGTCAATTTATTGGCCAATGTTTAGGACCAGCAGAATACAGGAGTCCTAAACCTACCATCAAAATCAATCATGATAAACTTAAGCATAATTTTAAAAGGTGATTTTAGAAGGAGGAGGCCCTGGATAATCCATATAAGGAGATTACCTCAATCTCAGTGCCTGGATCTATGAGAAAGAGCCCCTGGTTTATCCATGCTACATTCTGATGATAGATTTCCTTAAAAGGCAAAAGAAGTTGTGACCATACAGACAGGCATTGTAACTGGACTTGGAATAAAATAAATCTCTTCCATTATGTCTCTGCATGTATATGCACCTGTGTCTTTGCCTCCATTGAGAGCTTCAGCCTTTCCCTGTTCTTACTATGCTGCCCTCTGCATATACACAACTTCCTCTCTCTCCACTGCTCTAGCCTTCCTCATGGTGTCTTCCATTGTTTTTCCCTTTTCATTGTCCGTCCTCACGGACAGACACAGGGATAGGGAAGGGGGAGGGGGCAAGATGAGTCATAATCTCCTACTACAGCTCCTCCTATTCATCAGAGCTCGGACATGTAAACAAAGATCCACAGAGAGTCTGCACAGAGCACAAGTATGTAGAAGGAGTACTGAATCACTCCGTGAACATTCAGGGATTATTATTAAAGGGCACCTACCACCACAAATCTACCTATAAAGGTAGATCGGGTGGTAGGTGAATCAATGGGACGTGAGGATAGCCCTTTTAAGGGCTAATCCTCACGTCCCCGCACTGTTTTATAAACTTTTATTACATTAATATGTTAATTTACTTATGCGGCTACTGGGGCGTGGAGTAGCCGCATCTGAGGTTACACGAGGCGGCTACTCCACGCCCCGGTAGCCAATTTTAACCCTCCTACTCACCATGTTCGGCGCGCAGCTGCTCGTAGCTGCGCGCCCTCGTCCGCCGATCTGCCGTCTGCGCATGCGCAGAACAAGCAGGCCCGCGCCTGCGCAGCCCGGCTTCAGAGCAGTGATACCGCGCAGGCGCGGGCCTGCTGTTCTGCGCACGAGCGCAGACGTCAGGATCGGCGGCACGAGGGCGCGAGCTCGAGCAGCTGCGCGCGAACATGGTGAGTAGGAGGGGTAATGTGGCTACCGGGGCGTGGAGTAGCCGCCTCGTGTAACCTCAGATGCGGCTACTCCACGCCCCAGTAGCCGCATAAGTAAATTAACATATTGATGTAATAAAAGTTTATAAAACAGTGCGGGGACGTGAGGATTAGCCCTTAAAAGGGCTATCCTCACGTCCCATTGATTCACCTACCACCCGATCTTCCTTTATAGGTAGATTTGTGGTGGTAGGTTTCCTTTAAGGTAGTAAAGGCATGCGTGCAACTTATTTAAAAGAGTGGCCAACCCCTTTATCGTTTTCAGTAAGTGATGGTTCTTAACCCCTTAAGGACGCAGCCTGTTTGCAGGTTAAGGCTCGCAACTTTTTTTTGAAATTTGACCAGTGTCTCTTCCTGTGGTAATAACTTTTGAACACTGTTACTTATCAAAGCGATTCTGAGATTGTTTTTTCCCCACATGTTGTACTTCATTTTAGTGGTAAATTTTGGCTGATAAGTTTTGCGTTTATTTACAAAAAAAAGAAAAAAATGATGAATTTTTAGAAAAATTTGCCATTTTCGAAATTCAAAATCACCGCGTTTTCAGGCAGATAGATTTACCACCTAAATAAGTTGCTGAATAACATTTCCCATTTGTCTACTTTACATTTTCATAATTTTTGAAATGTTTGGATAATTTATTTTGACGTCACGCGGCCTACAAATCGAATAGCGATTTTCCGGATTTTCGGAATTGACTATTTTGGGGATAAATACTGTTTGAAATCAAATTTTACATATTTAGCAACAAAACCCCCTATATAACCAACCCATTTTCAAATCTGCACCCCACAAACTATCAGAAACAGCATTTACAAAAATTGTTAACCCCTTGAGATCTTCATAGTAATTGAATCAAAATGGCGGTGAAATTTAGAATGGTCAAATTTTGTCGGTTATACGTTCATTTAGCCCTAAAATTTACACATTTCCAAAAGATAAAAAGAGAAAACTCACCATAAAATTTGTTCTACAATTTCTCCTGAGTGCAGAGACCCCCCACATGTGGACATTACTTGTGTTATGGGGGCACAGCGAGGCGCAGAAGGGAAGGAGCACCCTGCAGCTGCCAGGATTTTAGTTTTCTGGTTGCCCCCTTTTGAAGGCTATAAAATGTTTGCTTTTCCGTTATTGGGGCCATGTGACGGCATTTTTTTTGCGGGACGAGATGCTTTTTCCAGTGTTACCATTTTGGGGTTCGTATCACCTATTGTTGAAAATTTTGGAACTTTTTTTTGAGGTCATGAGTAGAAAAGCATCAATTCTGTACTGGATTTTTTACTTTTTTTTTTTTCGTGTTCACCGTATAGACTAATAATCCTGTTATCTTTATTCTATGGGTCGATACGATTACGGGGATACCAGACATGAATATTTTTTCTTATGTTTTACTAAATTTGCCAAATAAAACCCTAATGTGGGGAAAAATCTATCATTTTTGCATCGCTGTCTTCCAAGTGGCATAACATTGTTACGTTTTTGGCTACAGAGCTGGTTGATGGCTTGTTTTTGCGGGACATGTTGTTCTTTGCAACAATATCATTCTGGAGTACATATGTTTTGTTGATCACTTTTTATTGCATTTTTAGTGGGATATATAATAGGTAAAAATCATAATTTTTCGCGGATTTTTGACGTTTTTTTTTTTTACGGCGTTCATCATATGGGTTCAATAGTTAATAATTTAGTTTTATTCTATGGATTGTTACGGACGCGGTGATACTATATATGTGGGGTTTGTGTTATGATTTAGACTTTTTTGAGCGTTATATGTCTCTTTATATGTTTTGGGGCTTATGGGCATTTTTAGTGATTTATAAAGTAATTTTTTATTGAAAAACATTATTTTGTACATTTTTTACATGATCCACCATGGGATATGAACAAGCAATCATCTGATTGCTTGTTCTTGATAATACTCTGCAATACTAATGTATTGCAGGGTATTATCAGTGCCAGCCTATGCAGATGCATAGGCTGACACTTTGCCTTTAAGATGACGTCACAGACGCCATCTTAAAGGTAAACCCTCCAGGCTTCTCTGGGGTCCCGATCGGACCCCAGAGGAGCCAAAACAGCGATCGCCCCCCCCCCCCCCCCGGCGGGGGGGGGGGGGGGGCGATCGTGGGGTAAAGACCCCCAGAAGGCATGTTAAATGCCGCGGTCGCGTTGACCGCGGCATTTAACGGGTTAAACACCCGCGATCGGAGCCCACTCCGACCTCGGGTGTTAGCGGGGATGTCAGCGGTAAATTACCGCTGAAATCCCGCGGCTAACGATGCCGGTTCGGCTGCTATGCAGCGCTGAACCGGCATCGGCTCTGCGCCGTAGCTGTACTGCGCTGAGCGCTAATCGTCGGAAGCTGCGCAGTACAGCTACGGCGCGGAGCGCTAAGGGGTTAAAACCCGCTTTCAATGTGGATATTGACTTTAAATCTGTCTTTTAGTTTTAAAAAATATTAAAATATATTGGATAAATTACTATTATTATTATTCATTGGAATACCAGACACCGTGCATGGATGGCGGTGTTTTCATATTTTCTTATGTTTCCTTCTGGTATTCAGGCCTCTTCAATGTGGGGAATAAGCTTCTGGTGAGCCTGGATCTTCTTTTTTCCATCCGGAACCAAATCAAAATAGGAGAAGACCCTAAAACATCCATCAGCGGCATCTTGGAGTCAGTGCAGAGACAAGCAGGTAACACAGAATACATGTAGGGGAAGTGTGTATAGAGATGAGCAGACCTGAAGTATCGGTTCAGGTCCAACCGTGCGACCGGGATGTATTGCAGAACCTGAACTGAAACTACTGGTCCAGTCATCATGAGTCTATCTATATATCCATATGTGTGTGTGTTTATTTGCAAATGCATCAGTATTGTACAGGGGTCACGGGGATGACCTATAAACATTCTCACCGTTTAAAGGAAATGTATCAATTTTGACCATTCAGGGCTTCATATAGTGTTAAGTAGCCATAGAATGAGTCGTTAGTAGCCGAAGGATTGTGAAAAATGCATTTACATTCCAGGGTTGTTGCTGGACTCAGAGCTCAGCACCGTTGTGCCCTCACACTGCTGTGTTCTTAGATCCCTTCTACTGTAAAAAAAATGCATTCACATTCCAGGATTGTAGCTGGACTGGGGTTGTGCACTGAATAAAGCTATTGCAGGATTCTGGTCAAGCCCGACAGCTCAGAGGGAAGGGGCTAGGGAACAGTGCAAGAATTTTTGGTAAACCTTGTGGATGGTTTCTGCTTCATTTGCTCCTAATTAATTTTTGGTAAACCTTGTGGATTGGTTTTGTGTCATATGTGTCATTTTTGTTCTCTGTTTTTGTCACCCTTAGAGAAGGTTCTGAATGCAGAGGAGCTGCTGACGGTGCAGGAGCTGCTGAGCTGTGGGTACTGGGCCTTTGAGTGTCTCACTATTCGGGATTACAATGACATGATCTGTGGTGTATGCGGAGTGGCCCCAAAAGTGGAAATTGCTCAGAGAAATGTAGAAAATACATTGACATTGACCAACATTGAGGTGAATACCTTTTACTCCCGGTCTGTCTTAGGCCTATTATTTAAAGGAAATCGACCATGAAAATCCGTCATGATAAACCAGGGACACTTACTCATAGATCCAGACACCAGTGACTGTGGTAATCCGCTTATATTTGTTATCCATGACCTCCATCCTTGTAAAAAAAATCTACTTTTACATTTATGCTAATTAGTCTGAGTGGCTACCCTTGCTGTGATCTGGCTTTACAGGCTATAACACTGTCTCACCCTTCCCCCTGCTCCCTCAGAACTGAGATTACAGCAGGAAGTGCTCACTGCACAAGTGCTGAGGGTGAGACAGTGTAGCAGCCTGTAAAGCCAGATCATAGAGGGGCTACTTACTCATAGATCCAGGCACCGGGACTGTGGTAAACTTCATATATTTGTTATCCATGGCCTCCTTCCTTCTAAAATCAACTTTTACTATTATGCGAATGAGCCTGAAGGGTTCCTGGAGTTGTTACCAGAGCCCCTCTGTGATGCAGATTCACAGGCTGTTACACTTCCCTTTCCCACTGTGTGCTTGACCATGCTCTGCTGCAGTGAGATTACATCAGTCAGAGAAAGGGGAAGTGCTGAGCAGGGGGGAAGTTGAGAAAGTGAAAAAGCCTGTAAAGCTGCAGCACAGAGGGGCTCTGGTAACACCATTAGGAGCTCATTGGCATAAATGTAAAAGTTGATGTTAGAAGGAAGGAGGCCATGGATAATAAATATAAGAAGATTACCACAGTCACGGTGCCTGGAGCTATGAGTAAGTGTCCCTGGTTTATCATGAGGGATTGTGATGGTAGGTTTCGATTCAGCATTATTACTTGGTGATTTATAACTTTCTCCTAATACTAGACTCAGTTTCTCTTGTTGCTTTGTCTCCAGTTTACGTGGCCGGAGTTCTTAACAACCAATGAGGTGAGCATGGAAGCTTTCTGGTCCACGCTGGAAAATGAGGTCTTGGAACAAGCCGCCTTTCCCTCCAGTATTCCCATCACAAAGTTTGACGCCTCCATCATCTCCCCGTTCTTCCCTCCGCTCATGAGAGGAGCTGTGGTGGTGAACAGCGAGAACTACAAGAATCTGGAAATAAAGAAAGTTGTAGGTGAGAATATACTAAAAGGATTCCATGCCGAAAATGAAATCCAAATTATTCTCGTTACTTTCCGCTGAATGAAGGTTCCTACGAAAACTTTTTTTTTTTTTGGAGATGGCAATAAAATGTTACTGATAGGGTTACAAACATAAGTACACAGCTGCTTTAATACAAAATAATAAGCGTGACTGCTCTGTTCCAGCACCTGTGGTCTGGAGCCGCCTTTGTTGTCACATGGTTCAGGGCAGGTCACTGCTGCAGCCAATTACTGCTCTCAGTGAGGACCTATGAGCAAGTTACATTGTTCTGATTGGCTGCAGCATTGGTTTGCCCTCAAACACCAATATGGCAACAGCTAAATCGGCCTGGACCAGCAGTGCTGGAACAGAGAGCTCCGGTAGAGGAGGCCTCATCTCTATAGCAGGTTTGTAGCGCCTTGTCTCTTCTTGTTGGGTGCAGGTAATGGCAGTGCTCTTGCAAGGCTTCTACATGACGAGACCCTGAAGCTGGACAGTCTGAACAAGCTCAATACTGAGGAGCTGCAAAAGATCCTGACTCTTTGCGGTATTCCTTGGGATAACACGGATACAAAGGTAAAGCCCAATCACACAGCTCTCTCTGAGGGGTGATTGTGTTGTGTGATACTGTACTTTCTCATGCTTTGCGCCCATTCCTGGTGTTTTGATTTTATATCTAGGGAAGATTTTCTTATTGCAGGATCAGATACGTTTCGGTATTTGTCACCACCACGTGCCAGTAAACGGGAGAAGACACATTAAAGCGAACCTCTTACCAGGAATGTCAATTTTAGCGGGTGACAGGTTCCAATAGCCTCTGCTATGCCGATTTTAAAAATGCCTCTGTCAGCATTCTCAATCATTTCAATACTTTATAAAACTTTATTTAACATTACCTGGCTCCCTACTAGTAGCAAGTGATGAGTCCTGTGTCGCAGTCTCCTCATGCATTCTTCCTCTATTTCACCCCTGCCTGCTCAATGCACATGTCCAGAAGAGCGAAGGGGCGGAGTGAGTAGGATAGGTGTGGAGACAAGATTGACACAGACCCCTTCCCCCAGGGACTCTCCACACGCTGCTGACAGGGGGCCAGGTAATGAGAAATAAAGCTTTATAATTTCTTATTACCTGGCTCCCTGTCAGTAGCGTGTGGTGAGTCCCCAGAGGAGGGTCTGTGTCAGTCTTGTCTCCTCCACACTTATCCAACACACTTTGCCTCTACCCTCTTACGGACATGCGCCTGGAGCAGGCAGAGGGATGGGGTGGAATAGAGGAAGAATGCATGAGTAGACTGAGACACAGAACTCACCACATGCTGCTAGTAGGGAGCCTGGTATTGTGAAATAAAGTTTTATAAAGTACTACAGTGTTTCAGAATGCTGACAAAGGCATTTTAAAAATCCGCATAGCATAGGCGATAGGTCACCAGCTTAAAATTACATAACCTTTTTTTTTTTTTTTTTAAAAGCATTTAAAGCGGCTTTTTTTCTTTTGAAAGATTGTAGTCTATTGCAGTGTATGTTATCATAAAAAATAGAAACAAAGTTCTGCATGTTTGGATTTTGGGTGAAATGAATGGAAAACGTATGAAGTTCACACTGAAGTGATATTATATCATGAATGTAGGGCAAATAACTAGAAGCATATAATGGTGATTTCCAACATTGTTGGCGGCCATTATTTCCACTGATCCCTTACCCAGCACAGACGCTCCCTCGCCCATGCAGGGAGATGATGGTGTGATCAGGTTCCAATGCAGGTCATCTCATACGCAGGGCACACTGAAGTAAATGATTTTGTATGGTCACTTGGGTGTATCTCACCTCCCTTAAATGTTCCTGGAAGTGTCTGGCATTCATCATCCGGTCCCATAGGGCACAAAGTTCACAATGAAGTGTTCATCAGTTAGAGATGTGGCCACTTTTATGCCTGTCTTTTGACTTTTCCGGTCTCTTTGTACCTCTGTTATGACCTTGATGACTGTCTGCGACTCTCCAAGTCGGTGGCCACTTCCGTCTGAGAGAATCACGCTTCCAGCCTTGCAATTCTGAGGTTCTGTTAATCAATTGTTAGGCGTCCTATTGGTCTCATGATGTTAAGATGTGATCAGCATGATAAGGAGGACTGTCTAAATACCAATTCTAAATGAAACAGGCAATTCACACTTTGTGAGTTTTGCCGTTCAGCTCCTTGTCAGAGAACAGCAAGACGTGCAAAAAGTTTCGTAATATAGAACAATTGGACCTGTGCATGTAAAAGAGAAGGTCACAGGAAGTTTGCCTGTAAAGGTTAGGGTTCATTTTAGGTCGATCCCGAAATTTTACCGACCAGCCAAAAATCCTTATGGTTTTGTGAGTTGTTTATGTTGCATGAGTCGTCGCAGTGTATTAGATTACTGATCGAGCTCCCTAGTTGTGATGTTCCCCTTGGGGTAACTTGAAATTTTAAAAAAATTTTGCATTAGCAAAAAACTTTATAGTATATGTATGGCATAATGTTTTTTCTGTATTTTAGGATAACATGTGTTACTCCATCTTGGCTCTTTCTGAGTTTGTACAGAACGGCACCCAGACTAAGCAACCTCCACCGCAGCTAACCGGAGGGAAACTCTACAAAGTCTGCCCCCATCAGGTGAGAAAACGAGCTGTAAATACCTGCACGTTATGGGGCAGATTTACCAGGGCTTGTGCATCCTGGAATAATTACAATTACTTACGAAATGGCAACTCAACGCCAAGTGGGCTGGGCGGGGGCAGAGTGGGCCTGTGTGGGGCGTTATTGACCTCTTTAAAGCCTGCAAACATTCACTGTTGACTGTTGACACGTTTTTTCTGCAAAACGATGATCGGCAGAGTCAGGAGGTCTAAGCCTCCTGATGTATCCTCCGCATCAGGGAGGTGTGGTTTCCAACATACGCCGGTGCACAAGAGTGCTATCGTATGATAAATTCCACCATATAGGGAAACGTTGAGAAGATTCTCGGACATATAGTCCCCACAGGACGCCTGCAGTGTATGGCATTCTATAGTGGAATATATTACCCGTTGGCTTGCCTGTGAAAACAATGTATAGAATGTGGTAAAAGAACTTGGACCAGTCACCAGGAATGTCATTGACAGGTTCCAATAGTCCATGCTGATGTTAAAAATGCCTTTGTTAACATTCTGAATCATTTCAGTACTTTATAAAACTTTATTTCACATTAACTAGCTCCCTGCCAGGAGGAAGTGGTTAGTCCAGAGGGAGGGGGGCGTGAAGCTGCTTTAGCCTCTGTGTCTCAGTCCTCTCTTCTCCACACTCATCCGCTCTGATGTGCAGTCAAGGGAGGGAGGGGGATGATGTGGGGGAGAGGAAGAATACATGAGGGGTCACAGGTTGCAGCTGCCCCCTTCCTTTCCCAGGACTCGGCACATGCTTGATGGTTGGGAGCCAGGTAAAGTGAAATAAAGTTTTATAAAGTACTGAAAACATGCAGAATGCTGACAAAGGATTTAAAAAAAAAAAAAAAAAATCAGCTAAAAATAACATTCCTGGTGGCAGGTTTACTTTAATATGAACATATCTTATTTCTTAATTTTTAAGGTGGTTTGTGGATCCAAATACATTGTGCGTGGAGAAAGCCCCCGGGATCACGTTGATCTCTTGGCCTCATCTCGGCACTGGCCTCCGGTCTACGTGGTGGATATGGCCACCCAGGTGGCTCTCTGTGCCGATCTCTGCCATCCAGATCTCACTAAACAGATGTGGGGGAAGAATCAGGGATGTTTCTCTGACCCTTTAGAGTCACCAAAGGTAAGTGGATACGCTTCAAAAACCTGCTTAATCATTGGTGATGGTATCTAAGAACTCTGCTTGCCCTAATTGAATGCAAACCTTAACTGGTTATTACAAGGGGGAGCTCATAGTTATACTATAGCAAACCTTCACCATATTGCAAGCTCCTGACGTGAACGGTAAAGATTCATGTTGAAGGAAATTTGCAAATACATTTGCAAGGATGGAATAAGGAAACATTGCCTCTTGGCTACCCTGTAAGGCAGCCCTCTTAACATTAAGCATGACTTTTAGGAAGCCTAATTAAATGATGCAGGATAAAAGACAGAATCATCAAGATTATTCTAATAGTAAACGATGCCCGACTGGAAGCGCTGTTTCAATGTCTGCATTTTAGGCTTCCTGAAAGTCATGCTTGATGTTAAGGGGGCTGCCTTACAAGGTAGCTGAAGAGGCAATGTTTTTCTTATTCCACTTGCAAGGTGGCTTTAATTGGCAAAGTCCCTGTAAGGGGGATTCTTATTTCCCGACTTGCATTGGGTTACAGCAATACAGCAAGCAGAGATCCTAAAAAAAAACAAAATTGTGACAATATGTTCCTTTGTCTTAGTACGTGTCCTGCCCAGAACTACTCGACAGACATTACAGTGTGGACATCATGGGCAATGAACCTTCAATTCTACATCCTGTTACAAAGTCGGAGTCGAGAAGAATTGTCCACGCGGTGGCGGAGCAGAACGGAGCCTGTGACCCCACCGCCCGCCACCATTCAATGTCCTTGTGCCGGGAGATGGAGCCGTACAGCGCGATCATCACAGCCATCGGGGACAGCAAAACCAGCAACATCCGCCACCTCCCCATTAACTTTGACAACGTCACCCACTATTACCTCTACAATCGTTTGATCGACTTCCTGACCAGCCGCGAGATTGTCAACCGGCAGATTCACGACATTGTCCAGAGCTGCCAGCCCGGAGAAGTGGTGATCAGAGACGCTCTGTACCGGCTCGGCGTGGCCCAAATCAAGACCGAAATAGGCGACGGCGTCCTGGAGGATGATGTATTGTTGGAACAGCTGAGTTCTGGGTGATGCGGCCTGTAATACAGTATTGAGCACTACAGGATCCATAGGTCCCCTATAGACTATAGCGACAATCACATGTCCGCAGAGCGTCTCTTTCGTGGCGGAAAATGGACAAAACAAAGCACTTTGTAATGTTGGTCTGGTACATGTCCAAGCTCAGCAAGGCCTGTGTGGCACAGATCATCTTCCTGGTCATTGACATTTAAAGGGGCGGTATGGAACTAGCAAGACATGGCACCTATCTTCCCCTAATAGAAACATCCATGTCCGAACGGGGATGTGATCCTGGATGCAGACATTGGGCAAAATCGGTAGAAAGCGGCCATGTATTTTTAGTCTCATTCAGTCCCTTTGAATTTTCTTGGCTTGAGCACACGAGAATTAGAAGTATCTTTCATGATCCATGTAATCACTGTGTGTCAGACCGCCAGTGGTCCAACATTTCCCAACATTTTCCCTTTTAAAAAACGGCGCCAGGATATGGATGGATTTGAACCCGAACCATTAGCATAGATCCATGGGCATCTGTCAGCATCTTACTACCCTCTTTTTATTGAAGACAAATGCACAATTTGCTAAGCCGAGTGTGCAAGTGTATTGGAGAGTCATATGGAATAACTGTTTGGTCGAAAACTTGGATAAATTATGTCTAAATTACTAAAGGAAATCTACCCTAAAAATTAATCATGATAAACTAGGGACACTTACTCATAGATCCAGGCACCGTGATTATCTTCTTATATTTGTTATCCATGCCCTCCTTCCCTCTAAAATCAATTTTTTTTATGGTTTTAATAAGTCTGTGGGATGTTACCAGAGCCCCTCCGGGCTATGGCTGCACAGGTTGTTACACTGTCTCCTCTGCCCCCTGCTCGGCACTTCCATCTCCTCCCTCATGCTGTAATCTCAGACTGCGGGGAAGTGCTGCTGCACAGTGTAAAACCCTTTGAAGCCACAGAACAGAGGGGCTCTGTTGCCGCCCCCAGAGCCCTTCTAGCTTTATTTAGAAGGAAGGAGGCCATAGGTAACAAATATAAGAAGATTACCTCAGTCACGGTTCCTGGATCTATGAGTAAGTGTCCCTGGTTTATTATGGTGGATTTCGATGGTAGATTTCCCTTAGAAGGGTTGCCCAATTGTTTTTAAAATTCTGGGGGCAAGCTGGTAAGGGATTTTTTTTTAAAAACAAACCTGTACTCACCTCTTCTGTCACTCCGACAACAGAGGAGGTGAGTACAGGTTTGTTTTTTGTTTTTTAAAAATCCCTCACTAGCCCGCTCCAGAATTTTAAAAACAATCAGACAACCCCTTTAAGATGGACTGCAGTCCGTAAGTATTTCTGGACTTGTTATAGGACCCTTCGCTGCTCAGTCACGTATTGGATCAGGTCGGGGGTCACGTGCCAGAGAGGCGGAGCAATAAGGAACAAAAGTTCTGAAGTTTATTAAGTTAAGTTATTATTGATGGATTATCGCAGAACTTCTCTCTCTGTATTGGCGACTTGTCGCTGGCGCATAGTTCAGGATGCGATTTGCGCCAGATTATTGTTCCTGTTGTATTCAACTTGTCAGTCCAAAGTGTTTGTGGATCTTCTGCCAAGTATGAAAGTGACCTCAACATTCTATGTTGTTTGGTCTTCATTTAGTAGGAATCCAGCACTTTGGACTTGGGATAAAAGCTCTTAAAGGTGTTTTCCATTCTCATATAGGTGTCCACTGTTTGACATATCCATATGATGTAGAAGATTTGAAACGGGGCACCGGGTATCAAACCTTTTAGGACTGGATTGAGAATTGGATAATGAGCACCAGCCATCAGCGAGAATGCGGTAACTCCGTCTCACTACATATCCGCATGATGTGTCATAAATACACAATAGATGCAGGTCTGACCTTTGGGACCTGCCCCTAGGTAGAGAATGAAGCTGCACTGACCCCCTTCCCGTACTCACACGGACACTCTTCGTTCAAGTCTATGGGAGCACCCAAAAAACATTTCTCTCTTTATATAGACCTTAATCGGAGAGACTCACATCTATAATGCAGTTATGATATATCCTGTGGATATGACATACATTTTGAATGTAAGAACACCCCTTTAAGATTGGAAAACTCCTTTAAGGCTACATTCACACTAACGTATGGGGGATGTATATATACGGCCGATATGCGTCCCCCATACACTTCTATGGGCGCACGGCACCCTACGGGAGCGGTACGGTGCAGCACACGTGCGGCACCGTACCGCTCCGTACCCGGGAAAAAGATAGGACCTGTCCTATCTTTACCCGTAATACGGCGCTCACCTCCTCCTCCTCTCCCCGTACACTGCCGTTGCCCGCTACGGTACGGTACGGGCGGGCAACGGCAGTGTGAATATAGCCTAAGAGTTTTTACACCAAGTCCAGTAGGATATTGCTCAATATTAGATCAGTGGTGTTCCCACACTCGGGATCCCTACTAAGATGCTGATTCTGGAAGCCTCGGATGATGGAATTTACACAGAAAACAGAGCCAGAAGTCCAGCTCCATCTTCTGTGTAGTGGCCAATCCTTGAAACTGCAGCTCAGCTTTTTTCAAATTTGGATTCAGATCTCATATTGATGACTAGACCTGTGTATTAAACTGTGAAATTTACCTTCAAAATCCATCATGATAAACCAGGGACACTTACTCATAGATCCAGGCACCGTGACTGTGGTAATCTCCTTATATTCATTATGCATGGTCTCTTTCCTTTAAAAACAACGTTTACAATTATGCTAATCATCTCATGGGCTCTGGAGGGTGTGTGTGTTACTTTAGCCCCTCCATGCTGTAGCTTCACATGCTGTTACACTGTGCTCCCTCGCCATTTCCTACTGTAATCTCACACAGTAGGAAGGGGGAGTGCTCCTGCAGTGTAACAGCCTATGAAGCTACAGCACCGAGGAGCTCAAGAAAAACCCCCCCCCCCCCCCCCCAAAGCCTTTCTGGATCATTAGCATAATTATAAGGAACGATTTTAGAAGATAGGAGACCATGCTTCTCCTGTATAAGAGTTTTGCTATAATGTCATGCACTGCGCATGGAAATGATTGGGGCGGTTTCTGGTACAGGAATTGGATCCTTTCCTAATTCTGGCCCATACCTTAAATATGTACTGTAGGTCCAATGCAATAAAGTTTCATGTTCTAGAGAAGTTATGCATTTGCTTGGTCACATAAATTGTAAACCTTGCCATTAATCCCAGTGTATACAGCTCCTGTGCAGACTTCTGTGTCTCCATGTAGTCTCCCTCAAGTGTAGTCTGGGGCTGACTGATGGAGACACATAAGCTGCATAGGAGCTGCAGACGCAAAAAGTATCACACTAACAATTGCTTTCTTTTTAGATTCATTAGATCTACAAATAAAAACGACTATTCTGCGATATGATGGAGGTAGAAAACAACAAAAAAATTCTCTAAACATAGAAAGAGAGCGCCCCCTGGGGTATTCTGGTTGCATTGGGGACTCTGTAATCATCACGACTGATTAATATTCCATGGGATGAATATTTATTAACTTTTGCCTTAAGTGTAATTTGTTATCGAGGTGCAAATTGCATCGGAATCGTTATTTAAATTCTCTTAAATTGTACGTGTTGCCGCAACGTTATCTCTTCATGCACATTTATTTATGTTTTTTTTTTTTGTTTGTTTTATATTTGTTGTGTGAAAATAAATTTTTATTTATTTCGGAAAAAAAAAATTTTTTGTTTGAATTTTTTTCCTGGCATCCTTAAAGGGGTATTCTCACGAAGACGAGACTCAAGGTTTAAGATCTAAGTCAAACCTGTCTCTATGAGGTGTACAGAATTTCGGTCGCCCCTGGTTCTGACCATTTAATCTTCTTACTTTAGGGTCAGGGAGGACATATTGTTCTCCTGTCTGACGCTGCACTGAGCTGCTCTTTGCACCATAGTATTCCATGCATTCTCCCCACCCTGCATTCCAAGACGAGCTCACACAGAGACTTCCTGCGGGCAGAGTGAGGAGAGTAAAGCTGCAAGCTACAGACAGATAAGGTCATTATTCAGGGGAGAGGGGCACAGCAACAGTGTATGTTGTAGATGAGTTTAGAATGTGATGTGTATTTAATGGATCTCATCTTTGATCTCTCTTATTTCTCTTTCTATGGGCACATTTACTTAACCCGTTCCCGGAGTTCACCGAAAGTGCATTGTCCCACGATAATATACTGTGCTGCTATTCACTAAGATCGTGCATCCGATATCCTGCATGTGTCACTTCCCCGCTCACGTCCAACAGAATTCACCTTCTTCTTCCTGGTGCATGTAAGTGCTTGATCTTGCAACACAGTTTGAGAGTTAAATCCTGCGCTCAGTCCGAATTAGTCAGATCGACGGCATGCCCAGCCCCCTCCAATTTCAGTCGCATGAAATCCCCAGTTAAATACCTGTCACAGCAGCGCAAATCCCCAAAACTTCAAAAATCCGACGAAAGTGTGATCCCGGACCCTTAGTGAATAAACCCCTATGTCTCAAATTCTAGTATAATGTTCAGAAGCTAAATGAAAGTGTATCCCTGATAATCTGAGCACATTGTCAGCACAAAGCTTTTCATAGCACAGAGGGATCATGAAATGTCTGCTTAGAGAGTCCCCGCTCACACTCTGGAATCTTACACTCACCATCACTGAGTGATAGGAGCTAAAACAGCAATAACACTGAGTAAAATTGTAAAGTAAGGGGTTAAAAGTGATCACCCCCGCCCCTCTCCATAGGAAGTAATGGGGCACGGCGCCGTATTACGGCAAAAAGATAGGACAGGTCCTATCTTTTTCCGGGTACGGAGCGGTACAGTGCCGCACGTGTGCTGCACCGTACCATTCCCGTAGGGCGCCGTGCGCCCATTGACGTGTTTGGAGGACGTATATCGGCCGTATATACGTCCTCCATAAGTTAGTGTGAATGTAGCCTAAAACTCCATCGCCCATTTTAGATTTGTCATATTTCGAAAAATATTTGAAGATCCATCTAGTCCAAACTACTAAGAAGCCTCTGATGCCGGAATGAATACAGAAAACCGAGGCTAAAGTCTAGCTCCATCCTCTGTGTAGTGGCCGATCCTGGGAAGTGCAGCTCAGCTCTTATTATCTTATTATCTTGGGTTTCAGATCTCCTATTGATGAACAGTCCTGTGGGTTAATCTGGAAAACTTCTTTAAAAGAAACCTACCATGAAAATCCATCATGATAAACCAGGGACACTCATAGATCCAGGCACCGTGACTGTGGTAATCTTATATTTGTTATCCATGGCCTCCTTCCTTCTAAAATCAGCTTTTATAGTTATGCTAAAGAGCCTAAAGGGTAAGAGGACTGTTACCAGAACCCCTCTGTGCTGCAGCCTCACAGGCTGTTACACTGTCTCCCCCACCCCCTGTTCACTCAGCACTCCCATCTCTGTCTTCCTGCTATAATCTCACAAAGTGGAAGGGGAAGTGCTCTTGCACAGTGTAGCAGCCTGTGAAGCTACAGCATGGAGGGGCTCTGGTAACACCCCCCCCCCCCAGCTAATTAGCATAATTGTAAAAGTTGATTTTAAAAGGAAGGAGGCCATGGGTAACTAATATAAGAAGATTACCACAGTCACGGTGCCTGGATCTATGAGTAAGTGTCCTTGGTGTATCATGATGGATTTTGGTGGTAGATTTCCTGTAAAGACAACAGCCGTTATGACCATACAGACAGGTATTGTCCCTGGAGATCTGTGTAACTATATCTTTGTGTTCCTTAATGATGATATTTTTTTTTTCTTAGTTAAAGGACATCTACCACCAGGATGAAAGACTGCATGCAAATGAGCCTGAGGGGCTCCAGACTTCATTAACACCTATGGAGCCCCTCAGGCTCATTTGCATACAGTCATTCATCCTGGTGGTAGATGCCCTTTAAAGGGATTGCCAAACTTAAGTAATTAAAAGAAGCCATACAGCTGATAACAGTTGGGCCATAGTGGAGTAATAAATTGCTTTCTGGCTCTCAATTTGACAGCAAGAATATGGCCAGAAGCGCCCATCCATGGTCAGTGTGTAATACAGTATTACGCTTCAGCCCCCTCCCCCAACCAACCAACCAACCACATGAGAAGAAATATATTCAGCCGTTGTATGAGATTATAATTTATTTAGAATGAAAATCGTACTGTAACTGGCTCCTCACATGTCTCACACATCTCATTATGTATAAAGTATGATCAGCTTATATTGGTTACACAAAGAAACTATGATTAATAAAGATTTGATATGGACATGAGATCCTGGTACTTTATATAGATAGAGCGGAGATTATAATATGTTATAGTCACTGTATAGTTTATCCGACTTCAAGGACCTCCCCACAATCAGATATTTATCCCCTACCCTGTGTATTATACAGAAAACCCCTTGTAGTAACATTGTTATTTTCTGCCTATTCATTACCCCAAGGGCAATGGACAGAGAGACCCCATTACTTTCAGTAAGCACCACAGTGCAATGCTTTGTTTCTCCTGTGGTGGCGCTGTGGGAGGATTAGACACCTGTAAAAGTTACAATATGACCCTTCTATCATACAGGGATTATGGAAAGTGTCATTCACTTTAAGAAAGCCTGGCTAAGTGGCATGTTATTATAAAAAGTTTAAGAATCTTTTCCACGCTACAATATTGGGGCAGATTTACTTACCCGGTCCATTCGCGATCCAGCAGCGTGTTCTGTGTGGAGGATTCGGGTCTTCCGGCGATTCACTAAGGCAGTTCCTCCGACGTCCACCAGGTGGCGCTTCTGCGCTGAACTTCATCAAAATGCACTGAAGTTCATCAAGCTGGGCCGAGTGCAGGTAAGTGCGTGTCCAGCGACACTTTTTTTTTTTAATGCGGCGGTTTCTCCGAATCTGTCGGGTTTTCGTTCGGCCACGTCCCCGATTTCCGTTGCGTGCATGCATGCGCCACTATCCGATCGCGTGCGCCAAAAACCCGGGGCAATTCAGGGAAAATCGGCGCAAAACAGAAAAATCCGGGTAAATCGTTGTAAAAACGCAATTCGGGCCCTTAGTAAATGACCCCCATTGTGTTAATATAATGCTGTGCGGCAATACAATAACTGTGTTATATATGAATATACATGGCATATACCTATATGCATTACATGTGCTATTATGACTATTAAGCTTTGGATTGGTAACTCTGATGCCTTGAATATCAAAAATAAAATCTATACCAAAATAGCTTATTATTTAATGTAATGCCCTTACAGTAATATCACTTTTATATAATCACCAAAGATTGAAGCACATACTTATGCATCGTACATATATATTAGTATTCATTATTTTTAACTTGATTAACACAGAGATGAAGATTTTTCACACTTGAGAGCCCTTGCATTTACTGTATAGTCAGGGGTGCGGAGGTAGCAGTCACATCCTTCCATGGTGACTGAGGCCCAATGATAACCACTGTTGTTGTTATTAACTTCTACGGAACCTCTAGCTCCATGAAACCCTGATTGAGAAACACCAGTGTCTGATGGGCCCACCGGAGGATCCTCTGGTTCTCGGGTGGGCCCTTCCCACACTGGTGTTTCTCAGTGCTGTAACACAATTATAGGCCCAAGATATCCAGCAAAAGAGAATCGAATTTGAAGGTTACTTCTCAGGGATTCCCAGAATGTGTGCCCCTCAAAATAATTTTATCTAGTGATCCCAAAGATCTACAGTCAGATATTTGACTCCACATAATAAGAACTCAATAGAATCAATAGAATAAAAGATGCTACAACGTAGAAATAATACTGTAGTTATAAATTCGGAAAGAAAATTTTTTGTATTTTTTTGATCTACTTTTTTTTCTTCAATTTTGACCCCTTAGTGAAATCACAGGGTATCGGCACCTAAATATAGGTCAGTTATCGATTGTCAGTAATTCATGACGCATCTGGTTCCTCCATTCAGAACACGGCAGTATCAGCTTTTCCAGTGTTACGACATTAATGCTACATTTCATTGGTTAGCTTAAAAAAATATAAAAATATATATCCCTGTTTGACATTTCTACCGACTAACGCTCGAACACTCGCATTCATGGCAGTGATATCGTAGAACCCAGGCTCTAACTAGCAGAACTGGTAGTTGTTTCCATTGCTGGGAGGCGTCGGGGAATCCACGCACTTCGTGTCGGCACAGTCGTCTTCTTGTTGGTCCTGAATGATGTTTGCATATTCCTTTAAGAAGAAAAAAAAATAAGTTGACAATTTTTTAGTGGTGAAAAAATGTTAAAAATATCTACAAGGACCTAGAGAACTGGTCTAATTAGAAGGGTTATAGGATCTAGAGAAGCAATGGAGGATCCTCTGGTGGTCGCAGGCTGGAACATACCAACAAGCCCAAGATATCAACCAAAGAGAACCTAATGTGGCGGCTTCGAGGGTCTGTTACTTAGACATTGATGAAGTACCGACCCAGATATCATTTTACCTGGTGGGCACAAGGAACCACAGATTCTCTCCATGATTATGGAGGTCCCATCTCTGGTACCCCGACACATCTCCTTCATGATGGGGGACAAGCAGAGGTGTTCATAGAGAGGACCCTTTTACTAACATCTCAGTTGGGCTTCGCTTTGATACTGGGTCACTGTGCCAAAGGATCGATAGGCTCATAGCCTAACCCTATCACTTTAAGGGGTCATTGGCAGGATGACCCTTTTTTTGTGCTACCATCTGGAAGTTCAACTCTCCGATCCAAAAAACTTTATCAAACCAAGTTGTGCATGGGCATCATAGCAGCTGCCCAGTCTTCCTATTATCGGGTACACTGTTACGTAGATGCCCTTTAAATTTACTCAACACAACAACTCTACAGTCATCCAGCTGTGTAAAGCTACTCTATACAGGCTAATACATGGGTTTTCTCATTAAAGGAAATCTACCATCATGATAGACCAGGGACACTTACTCATAGATCCAGGCACCGTGACTGTGGTAATCTTCTATTTGTCATCCATAGCCTCCTTCCTTCTAAAATCAACTTTTTAAATTATCCCTATGAGTTTCAGGCTACAGAGGTGGGTCCCAGGGCCCCTATGTATTGCAGATTCACAGGCTGTTACAATGTGCAGGGGCACTTCCCCCCTCCCACTGTGTGCTAAAACTTCTGGCAATGAGGTTACATCAGGCAGAGGGAGGAGAAAGTTCTGAGGGAGCATGGGAGAGACAGTCTATCAGCCAGTGAATCTGCAGCATAGAGAGGGTCTGGTAACGCCAGAGACCTTGATAATGTCAAAGGCCTTCAGCATTATTTCAAAAGTTGATTTTAGAAGGAAGGTTTATCAGGATGGATTTTGAAGGTAGATTTCCTTTAAATAATACTTACAGGTGAGCCCTTCTATATAAGTTCCAGTTCACACCTGCATCGGGGTTTTCCCATTTTTAGGAGATCGTAACGGAAACCTAGGTCTAGATCTAAGGCCTTTTGTTCACCATAGATGTCCATGTACAGATGGTTATATTCAGCCTTAGCTAAATATATAAGACATAATGGGGGTCATTTACTAAGGGCCCAATTCGCGTTTTCCCGACGTGTTACCCGAATATTTCCGATTTGCGCAGATTTTCCCTGTATTGCTCCGGGATTTTGGCGCACGCCTTCGGATTTTGGCGCATCGGCGCCGGCATGCACGCGACGGAAATCGGGAGGGGGGGGGGCGTGTCTGAACGAAAACCTGACGGATTCGGAAAAACCGCCGCGTTTAAAAAAAAAAAGTGTTGCGAAACTTGCACTTACCTTCACCAGGTATAGGCCAGTGAATTTCAGGGCATTCCAGCGGACCTTGGGGAAATTCAGCGCAGCAGCGACATCTGGTGGTCAGCGGAGGAACTACCTTAGTGAATCGCCGGAAGACCAGAGAACGAGCCGCTGGATCGCGAATGGACCGGGTAAGTAAATCTGCCCCAATATGTGACCCTCTTACTGATCTCTCAGCTGTGCAATTTAATACACATTTCCAGCTCTAGTCCAAAGCTGACAATGTAGCAGGATGGCCACTGCTTCCTGGAGTTCTGAGAATATTTTGGCATACTGTATTATATCTCTTTACATAAAGCTCCATGGGTGTTTTCTAAGGTCGTCCGGTGGTGTATGCAGCCTTACCTGGCCTGTGATGATGCTCATTTGCCTGCTGATGAAATCAGTGAGCTGGTTAAAGGTGGGCCGGCGAGTAGGCTCCAAGTCCCAGCACGCTTTCATGATGCGATATCTAAAATGTAAAAAAAAAAAATCTTTATAAAAGAAGATTCCAATATTTTTATTAGTTTAGGAGACAATTCACAAAAAATTGCTGACAATTTTCTTTTGGTTTGAAGCTAAATTTTATCGACTGTATTTTTTGCACTATAAGGCGCACCCTAGATTTAGTCATCCAAAAAAAAAAAGAAAAAAAATATTGGACACCAATTAAAAATTCCCTGTTGGTCACACAAGCACAGAATAAACAATTCTGCTACATCCATATTTTCTAACACACAGCTCTGCTACATTCATACTATCACACCCACAGCTCTGCTACTTCCATACTCTTACACACACAGCTCTGCTACTTCCATACTCTCACACACAGCTCTTCTACATTCATACTCTCACACCCACAGCTCTGCTACTTCCATACTCTTATACACACAGCTCTGCTACTTCCATACTCTTACACACACAGCTCTGTTACTTCCATACTCTCATGCACAGCTCTTCTACATTCATACTCTCACACACACAGCTCTACTACTTCCATACTCTCACATACGCAGCACAGCTCTGCTACAACCACTCACTCAAACACCTCTTGCTACATGTTGGTGTTATTCACATGGTCGTACTAGAGGCAGTGATCATGACCCCCATAGACCTTTATGGCACCTAGTGCATCACCACACCGTGACGAGTTGCTGCAAAATATAGAACATGTCCCATACTTTGGCAGATTTGCTTCGTGGCTGCTTGTCTGCCTGTATAGTTGGGAAGGGGTGAAGAGTACCCCACTCCCTCCACCGGCTGGCCCTATGCTTACCCCAGATTTACTTCATACAAGGACATGGCCATGGGAATGAGGTCTAACTCGCATAAATACACTAAGCAATGCTACATACACACACACAGCTCTTCTTTATACCCAGTCCCAGCCCCCAAAGCCTCTTGGGCCGGTTGCGATGGCACCCTCTGCACCCCCTCAAGTTACTCCCATGTCTGGAGAAATCATGGAGATCCTGTGAAGTGCTTTATCAGCACTTCCCACAATCTCCAGGATAGGAGGGTCTGGCAGTGCTGAATACTCCTGACCCTCAGACTATAAGATGTAGACACTTTTTGTTTAGGACACTGTAAGTACCACTCCCATTACATTGCATGAGAGCGACACTAGCAGTAAGTGAGGACGACCACTATACTATGGATGGAGCCATCCAGTGCTGGGGGCACAACACCCAGGACACAATCAACTATTAATAACCTAACTTATGGATATCTAAAATAATACACATTGCTGGGTAATAGCCTTTGGTTCTTAGACTTAGCACCTAAGTTCAAGGTGGGTGTTAAGAGGGGACATTGGCTTTCTTATCCATAGCCACCCCATGGCAGTAGGGATGTGATTTACCCATAACTTTCCTAGTTGCACCTCTGCTGTGTAGTAGATCCTCTTATAACTTACATGTCCAGAGGAGCATAGTCAGGGCAGTCCATCTTGCATCCATCCTTAATCATCTTGTAGAACTTTCGGTTGACAACAACCCCGGGATATGGGCTTCTGCCTGGGATAAAGAAGCGCCAAGAAATTCTTATTTACACGTGTAACATCGAAATTATACTCAATGATCCCCCCCCCAAAAAAATTCAAAATATTACTCAAACACAGAGTGCAAAGAGTTACACAGTGGAAGGGAGAAACAGACTGGGAAGCTACACCACAGAGGGGCTCTCTGAACCTCCTCCAGAGCACCTCAGACTCATTAGCATAATTGTCAAAGTTGATTTTAGAAGGAAGGAGGCCCTGGATAACAAATATAAGAAGGTGTCTGGATCTAGTTCTGCAGACAAACAGGCGACCTAACTATTGCCTATTGCCCCAGCTCACACCTTAAGTCTCACATTTATTGCCCAAATTTATTTTAAAGCAGGTACATGATATGTAAAATTATACTTCTGGGCTCTATATGACATAACACAAGGTAGGATACGTAGAAGCTGCAGCATCAGGCACCAAGAAGCTCCAGTATATATATAGGACGTATATCAAATCAGGTTGCATTATGGGTAATTTGGTCCTACAGATACTCAATATTTCAGCACCTTGAGTCATCATTTCACCTTCAAATATGAAGCTAAGTGATGTGTACTCACCAAGAGAGAAGATCTCCCACAGTAGGATGCCATAGGACCATACATCGCTCTGCACCGTGTAGATACAATCAAAGATGCTTTCTGGCGCCATCCACTTCACTGGGAGACGAGCCTGAAATAACATTATTTTTAAATTACACAGTAAAATGAATGAACTATATGCAGGGGTGCACTGGCCATGAGGCGACTTAAGCCTCTTGCCTCAGGCGGCACCACCTGCAGTGAGATGGGGGGGGGCAGAATCAGGGGAGCAGTCACCTGAAAATTGACACTTAAAAAAGCACGGGTGTTATAGGATGCATAGAGAACCCACAAGCTAAAAATAATAACAGGCGGTCCCCTACTTAAGAACACCCGACTTACAGAGGGCCCCTAGTTACAAATGGCCATCTGGATGTTGGTCATTCACTGTACTTTATCCTTAGGCTACACTAAACAAATGTAATAGTGTCTGCAATGAAACCTTATTGTTAATCCTGGTTCTGATTTTTAAAATCCAATTGTCACAAAGACTCTAAAAAAATTTGGTTGGGGTAAGAATTGTAAAACAGTTCCAACTTACATACAAATTCAACTTAAGAACTAACCTATAAGACCTATCCTGTAAGTAACCCGGGGACTGCCTGTATATTACTACTGGATCGGGGGGAGGAGGAGCCGTTCTATTGCTCGTTTAGGTTCACCCCTTACTATATGAAACCTTTTCTTATTTAATATTCCTCCTTAAGAAAACCATTTCTTCCTAATGATGAATATAACATTTTCTACATATAATGGAGATCCAGAATCTGCAGCGAGGCACCTGGACATCTAGTTACATCATTTACTTATATTTATATAAAGAAACGTTACTTTATGGGGATAAATCATCTTACTGGGCCTTTACAGCAGCACACGGAGGCTGTGCAGCTCCCTACTAGGGATCCCTTGCACTGCCATATATCCATCATATACTGGATAGTTGGGATGGGAAATACTGACAATTCTGCAGTTAGTGGTGATATTACATGGGAAGTGAAAGTGTTAACACGTTTGTAAGGTTTTTGTTTTTTTTATATAATTGCTTGTTCCAACAATGAAGCATCAACCATCGGGTAGGTGCACATACTGTATGTTATCAATGTTATTAGCACACAAAACTTCTTGTTCCTCTCTGTCTGTATTTGGTGCTGTGTCAGCAGGTTTGGGATACAGTCAGACAAGCCCTTTCCCCTCCAAAAAATCCACAAATCCATCACATTTTAACTTCTGCTCTGACCCATCGCCTTTCCGACCTACCTCTTTTAAGAAACAATTGTATTCTTTATTAAATAAAAATTCAGGAACATTTCTCTTTACCATAATTCCTATGTCATTCCTCATGGGTGTAACTAGTCAGGGTTGGTGCACATGCTCCATTCTTTAGTGTATCAGGTCGGAGTGCTGGCCCCCTGACACTGCGGGCCCCATAGCAGCTGCTATAGCTGTAGTTTTGCCCCTGCTTTGGACCATGAATAGGTTGAAGTTATAATTTACAATATGTATGATTATTTAAAGGATTAGTACAGAAGACTTACATTGCCCTTTACCACATAGTTGCTGTCATTCTCAATGTCCCTGGCCAGACCAAAGTCACAGATCTTCGCCATACGTCCGTGTGTCACCAACACGTTTCTTGCAGCCACATCTCTATGGATGCACTATGTGGGATTGAGGTAATATTAGTACACCCACCACAACAGAAATATAATAAATGTATATATTAGTTTCATACAGAAATCCTAACGTGGCCTCTGTATTCACTGAGACTTAAAAACTAGCATAAGACCTAGGCACTTCCAATATACTATATACAGGATGGGATATAGACGGCTTTTGAGACTGTAGACATCTGGGGCAGAAACATATAAGCTACTATACAAAATGTATAACAGTATATTTAGGACATTTGAGATTTGAAAGGCCCCAAATCCCCACTTTTAAGCAGTCAGCATACATTGGACCTTGTTGTGGTCTGGCAATGGGATTGTCCTTCCAGAATCAGGATGGTTAGCAAGTAAGCTCTGTCAGCATGTACCGTTATATTGTTGTATATCTTTTTACTATGAGAACTGTCAATCTGTGGAATAGCCGAGCTCAGGCGCTGGTCACAGCAGGGACAGCAGAGAGCTACAAGAAGGGTCTAGATGCCTTTTTACACCTAAATAACATTGAGGGTTATGTATATATAATTGGTCTCCCTTTGTCTCCCTAAATCCCTTCCCATCCCAATCCCTTCCTTGGTTGAACTTGATGGACATGTGTTTATTTTCAACTATATAAACTATGTATGTATGAGATCTCCGTCAGTACCATAGACAGTGAATGGAGCAGCAGTGCTCATATGCAACTGGCTGCTCCAATCACTGTCTATGGAGCTGACAGAGATCTCATACATACATACATAGTTTATACAGTTGAAAATAAACACATGTCCATCAAGTTCAACCAAGGAAGGGAAGGGATTGGATGAGGAAGGGATTTAGGGGAGACAATTCTATATAACATAACCCTCAATGTTATTTAGGTGTAAAAAGGCATCTAGACCCTTTTTGAAGCTCTCTGCTGTCCCTGCTGTGACCAGCGCCTGAGGCAGGCTATTCCACAGATTGACAGTTCTTTTGGGGTACAATGCATCCCTGTTCTCGTGTTCTGTGGAGTTCCAATCACTGAGACGCACCCAACCATCAGTAAGTAAGTCCCCCTGTGGATAGGTGCTAACTGTTGTTATTGGAAAACCCCTTTAATGCAGAAGACAATGACATAAATAGAGGAGAGACATATAGATAGAAGCAAAACTGTGCCTCATTATTTGGTCGGCCTCGTTCATTAGGTAAGAGCTGTTTTATTTCCAGTTTGTAACTTTTCTTTGATCCTTTAATGGATTCCTCAACCATAGAGAGTCTGACATAGATTCCCTTCTTCCAACTTCATCTCTCCAAGGGCCCCGCAGCACTCATGTGATGCACATAAAGTACTCAAGGTCCCCTATAAGAAAACTCCAGGTGACTTACATTCTTAGTAGCCAAGAAGGACATTCCTTGTGCTACTTGAAGGGAAAAGTTTAGAAGGTCATGCAGGTCCAATGGTAGGTGGTCATCCATGTCCTCTTCTTCTACTAGTGGATTTTCTAAAATACAAAGTTATCACACAGTTATTAGCCTTAATATCATACATGTCCACATGGACATACAATCAACCTTCATCAGGATGCGGAGCTGTAATGCCAAAGATCCTTATGCTATACATGTATTATTTCAGGACATATTTCATAGTGTCACTGGGGAATATTTATCATACAGAGGCTAATTGTGCGAGTCCCACCCCTCCGCCGCGCTTGATCCGGATTTCCTCGGCAGGCGGCTTGCGCTACCATACAATTATATGCCAGGCCCTGCCTTGCGTAGAATTTCACTATTACCTAGCATTCAGGCATGGGGCAGGAATGTCCCTCGTCAGCCCCCTCGACCACTAGACACGCCCCTTTTACACCCTACCACGCCCACTTGACTTGGAGGTGGCGTAATAAAGGGGGAAATAATCGCAATTCCTGATGGTCCACAACGAAATTCTGATTAATTCAGGGCCCGTTTTCTGCCATTCAAGCCCTAATAAATGTCCCTCGCTAAGGGAAATCTTAGGGAACTAGCATCCTAATCCATGGGGGTCCTGAGACCTCTTTTTAGAGTTCATGGGACCTGCAGTGTGGGACCAGCAGCTCCTTACAATGTCTATAGGACCAACATGGCTATTTCCAGTATTTCCATATCCAGTGAATGGAGCATCTGGGTTAGGACCAGATTTGGGGCACTCAGTAACCATAAATTTATAACCCACCTTAAGGGCAGGTTATAAAAGTGCAATAAAATACATTGTTAGTATTATGTGTATTCCGAAGTCCAATCCAGGTATAGTTGTGCCATCATGTGCAAGACTGGATAATGGATACTTTTTCAGGTTCCTTTCACACTCTTATGCTACGCCCATGTCGGGACAGAGGTGTAGCACTCGTTCAGCTGGAGAGGTGGAGGGGTGAACGCTCCTCACCCCTCCCCTCTCCATAGGAAGCCGTGAAGTTGGGTCATACTTGTGGTAAAATATAGAGCATGCTCTATCTTTTTTCCGGGGGCACCATGGTACGGTGACATCATCATACATACCCGCGCTCTTCTATGGCAGCCGTATGCTAGCTGTATGGATAGCATATGGCCCCATATATACTCATGTAAAAGGGGCATGACATTGTATATATTTTTGCCCCTTAGATTTCTCATTTTCTTTTCTACCATCATTTTAATGAATTCTCAATTCTATTTTAGCCAAATGTTTCTCTTAATTTGACATTAATATAAAAGTTAGGTAGCTAGTCATAATAAATACGCCCAAACAACATACCCAGGGTGGACGCCCTATTGGAGGTAACCGGTTTCATATCGATATAGCTGCTGTCATTTCCTAGTCCACTGTTACTGAAAAATAAAATAAGTCTTCCCCATTAGTATCTTTATTAGTTATCCGATGCTACTTCAGCCACGTCCACCAATAAATATGTTGGTGGACGTACCTCAGTATAGATATTATTAGTATAGAGCAGGGAAACCTTTGTGGTAGCTATTTAATGGTTACATATGCACAAGATCCTCCAGTGAGCCCAAGCCATGAGACAACAGCTGAGTACAAAGGTCGACAAATCAATTTGGACTTGACACCAGAACCAGTCTTTTGTAACTAGGATGCATTTCTTAGGAGCTAATTGCGAATCTAGTAGACATCAATGCCACGAATCATCCTGCAATGGATATGTTTTCTTCACAAACTTATTAGGGACCATGTTTCATGACCTTTGGAGAAGAAAGAAGTGCAAACCACGGTGGTCCATGGACTACTTTGATTTCAATGTGTGAACTGGGTCAATGAAAACTAGTCAGTCAAATCCAACCTATAATCCTACAGTGTTGATCAAGAAGAAGGCAAAAACGTATAAGACGGTTGCAGGGACGTAACTACAGCGGTAGCAGCCATAGCAGCTGCTATGGGGCCCGCAGTGTCAGAGGGCCCCAGCATCTGAGATTTTGGCTGTGTATATATTGTGTGTATATGCTGTATGTGTGTGCATATGTGATGTGTTTATGCTGTATGCACAGCTTTATATGCTGTACGTATGTATATATTGTGTGTGTATATACTGTGTTTGATTGTAACTTACATGTGTGAGTAAACAAAGATGTATATTTTTTAAGAGGTAAGGGGGACCCAGGTGTCTGCTTTGGGGCCTTCCCTCTCCTAGTTACACCCCTGAACAATTGCCATATAGTCCATAATAAGGAAAAAGACTGTCTGGATGGAGGGTAGACCCTCAGAATCATCTCCTTTGGTGGTCCTCCTGTCCAACGCCATGCACTTGCTACCTTCTATAGGGGGCCTACTAGTTAAAATGATTAGCATTTGATTAGTTAAGCTAAAAAACTAAAAATGTTGACAATTACCTTCCCAAATACTTTCCTTCTACCGCCATATTTTTGTAGTCGCTGGTAGAATTTGCGAGAGCTGCTGTAAAGTTATTGTTCATGATTTCGGCTTTCCTCCTCAAGAAGTTCAACAGGTCTCCATGCTGACAATATTCTGTGATCACCAAAATTGGACCTAGAAGACGAGGACGCATTTTATGGTTGCAATACACCAGCATTGGCTATGATTTGAGAAACAACCAACCCCTGGATAACCTCATACACATCCAAACTCGGGGCCTCCAAGTGTTCATGTGTTCTGAATTTTAGGAAATTTGGCATCAAAATCCATCATGATAAACCAGGGGCGCTTACTCATAGATCCTGGTACCGTGACTGTGGTAATCTTCTTATATTTGTTGGCCTCCGTGCCTCTAAAATCAACTTTTAAAATTATGGTAATGAGTCTGTAGAGCCCCTGTCTGCTGTAGCTTCATAGGTTTTTAGGCTTTAGGTGTGCTCCCCGTAACCTGGGGGCGGGCACAGGATTTGGTGCAGAAGGGAGGAGCAATGAGTGCTCCTCACACCCTCCCAGAGCCCTTCTGGTTCATTAGCATAATTATACAAGTTGATTTTAAGATTATGGAGGTCATGGATAACAAATATAAGAAGATTACCACAGTCACGGTGCCTGGATCTATGATTAAGTGTCCCTGGTTTATCATGATGGATTTTGATGGTAGATTTCCTTTAAGTAAGCTTTTAAGGATGGTATTATCAATCCTGAGAACAATTGAAACTGGTTTAATAAATGCAACTTGCCTTCTCCTTAGCCTGAACTATAAAAACCACTCACCTCCACTTGTACAAGCGCCCAGAAGGTTCACAATGTTATCATGATGACCCAAATGGCTGAGAATTTTGAGCTCCGACATCAGTGCCTCCTTCTCATCGGTGTGTGCACTGGCTAAAAGTCATTTAGAAGAAGAAAAGTCATTTGTCCATTTTGGTCCTACAAAGTCGGTCATTCCAAAACCTTTACCCTTAGTAGCGATATATCGATTGTTCAAACTGATATAAGGATTGTTCAAAGAACAGCTTTAAAGGGAACATGTCACCAGGAAACCCATTTTTAGCACTCCTTCAGTCCCCACAGAGCATTGTACATACACTGCCAAAGTGTTTTTGTATTAAAAATTGGTTTTAATGAAAAAAAGATATGTTATATTGTACCTTTCATTAGCATCTGCTGTGTGACTAGGCAGTTGCCCACTGGGAGTGGCTGGAAAGGAGCAGTTCCCCCCACCCTTGGGAAACAGCTACTCCATGTGACCTTTTCAAATATATGAAAACACCCATCACTGGGCTTAGCGACGCCCCCTGCTCCTCTACAGCCAATCCCAAGTGTGGGGAGTTATTAATATATCTGAAAAGGTCACATGTTTCCCAAGGGTGGGGGGGGGAACTGCTCCTTTCCAGCTCCTCCCATTTGGCAACTGCCTAGTCACACAGCAGATGCTAATGAAAGGTACAATATAACATCTTTTTTTCTGTAAAACCTATTTTTTATACAAAAACACTTTGGCAGTGTATGTACTATGCTCTGTGGGGACTGGGGAGTGCTAAAAATTGGTCTCCTGGTGACAGGTTGCCTTTAAGTCTTATATGCTAAGATATTATTAAAAACTTAACTTTTATTTTATATGACAAGGTTTTACTGACAGTTTTAAAAAAACGGAATCAAAAAGAAGTTTCGAAAAGAAGGGTAAAAACTTAATCTTGGGCTGCACCACCAAATCAACCCAGGTACCGCAGAACTATTTTCATAGGACTACCAGTACAAGGTAGCTTTAACCCTTCTTAGGTCACAATTTTACAAATAACAACACCCACGTCTACAGGTTGTGTTTGGTATTACAGCTCATTTCGATTCATGTTCTATCAGAAACATGTCATGGAGATGGGGCAGATTTTGGGTAAAAGCTTTCTTCTGTTGATCCCTTGATATCTTTGACTAAATGAATGTATAACAAAAAGTCATGTTATATAAAGAGGGGAGAGTCTTCCCAAAAACTAAAAAGATCACTTTGAAAAAGTTGGGACTGCCCCATAAAAATTAGAAGGTTGGCCGATTCTGCAGAAATTGGCAGTAAAGGAAATTTACCACTTAAAACAAGGATTGTAAACCAAGTACAGTGAGGCCCCTTTCACACTTGCGTTTTTCACGTGCGTTTTCTTTTGACGCGCAGAATTTTCATTGCACTCTGACCCATTGGGGCAGATTTACTTACCCGGTCCGTTCGCGATCCAGCGGAGCGCGGATTCGGGTCCAGCCGGGATTCATCAAGGTAGTCAGGGAAAATGCGAATCGGGCCCTTAGTAAATGACCCCCATTATAACCAATGGGTCTTTTCAGACTTGCATTTTTTTTCCCGCACACATGCACGTTTTTTTTTAACACGCGTTTAAATCTCGACATGCTCTACTTTTGCAAGTCACGCGCGTGAAAAACGCACCATACAAGTCTATGGAGACGCATCAAAAACGCATCGTACTCTGAGACACTTGCAAGTGCAATTGGTTTTTCACGCATCAATTGCCATAGAAAAGATAGAGCTCAGTCCTGAGTCCTTTTCACGTGCATTAGCTGCGCATGAAAAACGCATTGAAATTGCATTGAAAACGCGCGTGAAAAACTGAGACACTGAACAAACTCTGACTGAAAACTGATGGAACTCTGATGCAAAATGTGCGTTTTTCACTGACCAAACACTGATCGCTCCCTGATCAAACTCTGACGTGATCTGCAACGCAAGTGTGGAAGGGGCCTTAGGGGCTCAGGCTGCATAGCAGTTAATTTAGCCCGGAGCCCCTCAGGCTCATTTGTATGAGTTTTTAAGACTTGGGCAGAAGAAGTTAAAAGAAGAGCAGATCCTGCCAGAGAGGGCACAAGCATGTAAGTGTGCTTGGTTTACAATCCTTCATCCTGGTGGTAGATGTCCTTTAATCTAATTTGTATGATGATCCCAAAACACAATCCTAGTCACAGAGCAATCTTACGTTTCAGCATTTTCACAGCAACTCGGAGGGCTGAGTCATCTTTCCCCATCCCGAAGGCCGTGGCTTCCATCACCTTCCCGAACGCACCTGCTCCGATGGTCTTTCCTGTATGTGAGATGACACATGGTAACTTCCATCCTCTTTGATGACTGCACAGTTCTCTTTTATGGAAACCACAGGAAACTAGCAAGCCAAGCACAAATCTGTGGAGTGCTGTGGCAACAGGTCACTACCCAAACAGGAAATGAAAGAACACGAATGTAGAACTGCTAAAGGCCATGGTGGACAAGGTTATGGGTCCTACAGAAAGGGGATCTTCTAAACTCATGGCTTTATATACGTCTGTTGTACTATTATTATGGTTCTTTTATATCATTGGTTCATTGTATTGATCTGTTTTATTGTATTTTTGGGACTGTGACCACTATTGGGATAGTATAGTAGCACATAATATGGCATTTGGGAAATGGATGGCATCATTTGGGTAATATACTCTACATTTTATTGTATGATGTCTATGGTTGGTTGGTTGAGCATAATATGACAATATAAGGGGGATACTTATCAGGGCCTCTGTGCCACGTTAGCGACGTAGAAGCCCCGAAATAATGGCAAATGCTAGCTTATTGCTAGCACTTACGATTATTCTCCCCTTTGGGGAAGGGGCGTGAAGGGGGGCGGGGAAAGTTGAGTGGTGGGGGCGGCCATCGGTGAATGGAGGAGCACTGGCGTATGATAAATAACCCCCAATAAGTTTATGTCTAACTATATATGAGTAGATGGAGCTAAGTCTACGTAGGTGACCAAACAGGAATTTTCATTACAGCCTATAATTGTGGGGAACCTCATGGCACAGATTTACATATTTTAATCGAACTACAATTCTAAACAAGTTTGGGTTTTGCATTCACCCCATTGTTGATGATTTTGCCAGAGGTGTGACGCTTTTAACCCCAAGCTAATCCCTAGGGGTACGTACCAAACTGCAGATTGGCTCTTGGAAACTCCCATCTCTCGTTGTATGGTAACTGTGTCGGGTCAATGCATATGTACTGATTGCCTTCCGTCACTTGGACCATCTGCCAGCGCACTTCAAATTTTGGTTTCTGCAATAAAAAGTGAGGAACTTTTATAATAAAATGTGGAATTTTTGTAGTCTCATGTAGATTTTGGGGGACAATTATCAAGGCTTGCTTTGCAACAGGAATTGCAACTCCCCCCGCTTACGCCACCTCCACGCCAAGTGGGCAAGAAAACACATTGGGGGTCATTTACTAAGGACCTGAATCACGTTTTTCCGACGGGTTATCCTAAAATTTCAGATTTGCGCTGATTTTCCCTGATTTTGGCGCATGCAATCGGATTGTGGCGCATCGGTGCCGGCATGCACCCAACAGAAATGGGGGGGCGTGGCCGTATGAAAACCCAACGGATTCGGAAAAACCGCCGCATTTAAAAAAAAAAAAGCTTACCTGCACCCACGATAGGACAGTGAACTTCAGTGCACTACGATGAACTTCAGAGCAGCAGCGACACCTGGTGGACGTCGGAGGAACTACCTTAGTGAATCCCAGCAGAACCTGAATCTTCCGCAGAGAACGCGCCACTGGATCGCGAATGGACCGGGTAAGTAAATCTGCCCCATTGTATGTGGGGGTAATATTAATACATGGAGAAAGTATGTGGGTGTGAAATTAAGACAGAGAGATGGAGAAAATAGGGCCAACCATTCCCACTGGGGGAGATTGTCGGGAAGAGAAACAGAAAGACGGGTGACACGTGTAGTCTTGCTGCTCCACCTCCACCTCAGCATCCAAGTTACTTTATTTACATTGAAAATCCTGGGTCTGTCCCTTACAGGCTAAAGATACCACTTCAAATAACAGTTCACATATTGACATAGTAGTTTTTACTTAATCCCTTAATGACCAGGGCTGTAAAAAATCCATAACTTTTTTATTTTTCCATGTAAGGAGCTGTATGAAATGGGTTAAAAATATGCATTTGCGCCATTTTCTTTTGGGCTTGGATTTTCCCTCTTTCCCTGTGCGCCCTAAACGACATGTCTACTTTATTCTTTGGGTCGGTGCGATCACGGGGATAACACATTTGTATAGGTTTTATAATGTTTTCATACATTTACAAAAATTAAAACCTCCTTCATTTTGCCATCTTCTGGCGCTAATAACTTTTTCATACTTTGGAGTACGGAGTTGTGGGTGGTGTCATTTTTTGCGACTGTTGATGATGTTTTCGATGCTTTCATTTTTAGGAGTGTACAGCCTTTTGATCACTTTTTATAGAATTTTTTATATTTTGCAAAATGGCAAAAAAGTGCCATTGTCAACTTTGGATGCTATTTTTCGTTACGGGTTAAACACCGGGAATAAAAATGCTGTTTTTGTATTTTGATAGATCAGACATTTTCGGACGCGGCGATACCTAACATGTTTATGCTTTTTACTGTTTATTTATATTAGTTCTAGGGAAAGGCAGGTGATTTGAATTTTTATTCAATCTTTTTTTTTATATTTACTTTTTACTATTTTTTAGACCTCGTTGGACAGTGTTCCCCAGCCATTGGTCCGTGGCCCAAGACCAGGCCGTGGAACACAAAAAAAATTACTTACCTTCCCTGTTCCCATGCAGCAGTCTTCTCTTCTTTTACTTAATTTCCACGCTAAAACACTGCTCTATTGATGGTGAGCGTTATGATGTCATCACATCATGTCCACCGAGTCATGCACTAATGCAGAAGAGAAATGAAAGAAGAGAGGACTACTGCGGGGAAATGAGGAAGGTGAGTATTTTTTGTTTTTTAGACAGAGTTTGGCGGGAAAGGGGACATTGGAAGCAGAGGGTGGGGGCAGCTAAAGGAAAGGAAGGAAGGCATGCTGCAGGAAAGGGGACATGGGAAGGGGGCATGATGCAAAAAAGTAGACATGGGTGGGGGGCATGCTGCAGGAAAGGGGACAATATAAGTGTGGGGGGTGTTTCTTCAGGAAATAGGCATTCAGGGAGTTATGGTGGGGCATGCAAAAATAAATTTTTTGCTATGAAACTATGACACAAGACCCCATCCCCCCACCCATCGCTCCCTGGTGAAATTTATGTTCACAGCCAGTCCCTGGGAAAGAAAAAGGTTGGGGACCTTAACCCTTGGTTGTCCAATTGATCCTACCATATACTGCCATACTACTGTAGTATGACATATGTAGAGAAAAGAAAGAAATGTCTCACATACTCTTGTGTCTCGGTATTGCAGCTCAGCATGCTTCAGAGTAAATGAAGATGACCTGCACTACCACACACAACCTGTGGTCAGGTGTGGCACTGTTTTATTAACATGCAGCTATGGTTATTTATTTGGATGATATGAAGTGACGTGGACTTGCACAACATTTGTTTTCTCTTTACACTGTATATTTCATCTATTTCCAGTATTTACATTTCCCTTGGTTTTTGTTCCTGTTTTCTTAACCAGTATTTAGATTTTTTTTTATGCAGAACAAAGGCTTAGCTGAGATTTCTCAAGATTTACACTTCCTCTTTGGGAAGCCACGTTTTTTTTTTTTTTTAAAGTATATTGTGGTTCACAGTAATCCACATCCATAGTGATCTCTCTATGCAATCACATCAAAAAGGGCCAGTTTTAGAAAAGACACGATAGAGCATGGGGGGCAGTCTAGCAGCAGAATAGTTTGTATGAGAAGTCAGTTTTTTGGTGTGGTCACTTTTTACATGAGAAGGGGTTATACAGGGTGTAACAAAAAGGCCAGAACAGTGAAATATCTTGCAAAATACACATTGTATTGAAAAACGCAAAATATATGGGTAAAATATTTTTAAAAATTCTATCCAGTCACACCAAACTTGGCAAACTTGGTCAACTTAAAAATTTTAAATGGGAGCCCCCATTTGTTATTGCAAATTCAGATTACCCAGGAAAAATTACATTGATTTGACCTTGTTTTTTTTTTTTTTTTTTACATTTTTGGCAACAGATGGCGCTATAATCACCTAAAATTGAAATGTGAACAAAAACGTGGATAAAAAAGAGAACATTTCGATGAATACACATCAGATCCAAACTTTGAAAATTGACAAAAGCAATATTTTTCTAAAAGCTTCCAATGTTACCAAATGTTAGCACTTAATGTAGAGCATTTGATATTTGAAAACTTTGTAGGCAACAAGAAGCCCCTCTGCAAGAAACACAGTTCCCGATTTGTGACAGGTGGAGACTCACATTACACTAGACCCCGATGTATGAGAGGTGGAGATGCACATTACACCAGCCCCCTATGTGTAAGAGGAGGGGGACTCACATTACACCAGCCCCCGATGTGTAGGAGGAGGGGGAGTCACATTACACCAGCCCCACCGATCCTACCCCTGCTCTTTGTGAGATGGAGGCGGGACCTCCACCAATCCTTTTACACCACGCCCTTGATGAGGTAGGAGGAGGGGGGAAGGTTACATTACACAGCCCCGAAATTGTCTCGTGAGTAGGAGGGTTCGATCACATTACACCAGCACCCTGAATGTGTAGGAGGAGGGCGACATCATTATTACCACCAGGCCCCCGACTGTGGCAGAGGATAAGAACACACCCATTAACACAGCCCCCGATGCTGGAGAGGAGGAGGACTCTATAGCACACCAGCCCCCTGATGTGTCTCCCCGGTGGGTGGGGGGTTGGGTTGGCAGGATCGTCGGGACTCCTTACCATTAACAGTCCCCTGATGTCTGTAGCGAGGATTGGGGGGACCACACTCCATTACATACGCCATTTCCCCGATTGTGTGATGCCAGAAGAACAACATCTACACCACGCCACCCCTTCGATGTCGGTGCTCGATGACGGGTGGGGACTTCACATGTACACAATAGCCCTTCTTCTCCCCCTGATGTTGTTGAGACCTTTTTTTTGGTGGGGATCCTCACATTACACCAGCCATCAGGCTGTTGTGAGAGGCAGAGAACCACCATTACACCACGCCCCGATGTGTGAGAGGTGGGGGACTCACTATTTACTACCAGCACGCTTTGTGTCCTTCGCGTGAGCCCCGGGTGGGGATTTCCCTACACCATTTGTACATTCAAATGCACTCTGTTGCTGTAGTTGAGGGACCGGGGGAGACTCACCACTTACATCAGCCCCCGATGGTAGGAGGAGGGGGACCCTCCTCCTTTCACCCATCCTACACCCAGCCACCAGATGTGTTCAGTGACGGGTTGGGAATACCATTAACAACCACAGCCAACGATGTGTGAGAAGAGGCAGAACACCGTACACCAGCCCCCGACTGTTAGATCCCTGCGTGGGCCGACTCCCATTACCACCTTTCAGTCCCTCGTGTATGTGTAGGAGGAGGGGGGACTCCACACTTACCAATCAGCCTATGTGTAGAGAGGGGGACTCACATTACATAGCCCTGCATTGAACGGAGGGGGGGACTCAATTTATTATTTCAGCCCTTCCGATGTTTGTTAGGTATGTGGAGGGAGGAGTCACATTTACAAGATTCCCAGGGATTGTTGTGCAGTCAGATTTTCCGGCCAGAAACACCTGTACACAAGCCCTCCGCCTTGTGTCTCTTGTTGATTTGTTATTGTGATGGGGACTCACATCCCTACCACACGTGCCCCGCTGTGTTAAGGAGGAGGGCTGGGACGAAATCTACACCAGCAACTGATTTTTTTGTGTCGAGCCGAGCGGTGCCGTGGGGTGCATTTTCTACACTTAACATCCAGCCTCCCAATGGTTGTTAGGAGGAGGTGGGGATCACATTTCTAATCAGCCATTGTTTGTGAAGAGGAGGGATGGACTCACTTTTACCACCCAGCATTCCGGACGTGGTAAGCGAGCGGCGGACTCACATTACACCGAGCCCCGAGGTGTGAGATGTGATGCGGCTTTGGTGATTCACATTAACCAGTTCCTCCAACTGTTTTGTGAAGGCAGGGGACTAACATCTACCCAGCCACCGATTGTTGCGGGAGGGGACTAATCATTTACACAGCCCTTTTTTTCCATGACTTGTCGTAGAGAGGGGGACTCAAGTACATCCACAGCCCATCCGAGGTGTGAGAGCGACTGGTCGGACTAACATCGTCCACGTATATGTTACTGACGGAGAGCCGGGCTCACATCAAAACAGCCCCGATCCTTTATGTGTGAGATAGTTTTTTCAGAAGTGGCTCGGACATAATTCCACCAGTCACCATACTGGTTGAGACGGGGATGCCAAAAAACAACATTACACGGCCCCAATGTTTGCGACCGGGGGTTTTTTCTTTCCGGGATAATCACAGTACAGAAGTCCCCCGATGTCGTGAGAGGGAGACTCATTTACACCAGACCCCTGTATGCCTCGTTTTTTTTTTGTCGACCCAGATTTTTCCTTTCCGCCTTTGCGATCGTTGAGAGACTTTTATTCATCGAAAACATTGCACAGTGCTGTGAGAGCGGAGCAATCACATGTACACACGCAACGCCTACATCGTGTGTCACCCCCGACCCCCCGGTCTTCTGCGCGTACAATCACAATAATACACCAGCCCCCATGTATGTCCGTGAGCACGGTGCAGACGATTCTAAATGAAGCCTTTACAGCCCCGACTACGCCCCCCCATTTTCCCCCCCTCTTGTCTTTCGAGAGGGGGAGAATCAGTTACACCAGTCCCCGTATGTGTGGAGCTCTCGGCGGGGACTCACCCTCGCTACACACGCCCCACCGATGTCGTGATCGGAGGCCGGCCTCCGTCCTTAATCTTACCAACAGCCTTCCGCACTTGTCGTCCCCCCTGTGAGAGGCGGCTCGACTCATTCATGTACAACTCCGTGCCTCGCAGATGTGTGCAGAGGACGTGCACGATTATCACATTTAATTTTCACATACTTGACCACCAGCTCCCTGATTTGTGCTGCACCGGTGCGGCACTCACTACTACCCGCACCCCGATGTGTGAGAGCGGACGACACCTCAACTTCTACACCAGGACCACGATGTGTGGAGGATTCGCGGCTTCGGCGACCTCATCAGTACTACCGCCGCCTGTCCCGCAGCGTTCTTCCCGTGTTAGAGGCGGAGATTAGTACACTACTTACCAGATCATGATGTGGAGCGGTGGACTCACTTGTCCCAGATTCCCCACGATGATGGTGAGAGGCGCCGAGACTGTAATTCCTTTACACCACGCCCCCCGATCTTTTTTCCTCTGTCGACATGAGACGGCGGGCCAATCTCTTAATACCCAGCACCCCCTTCTGATTTGTCTTGTTGTTTAGATTTGGCGGAGACTCTCACTTTACACCAGCACCCCGATTGTTTCCTTTTTTTTCCTCGGGGAGAGGCGGCGGGACTCACTACAACGGCTCAGATGCCCCTGGTTGAGAGGCGGAGAATCACATTACACCAGCCCCTGATGTGTGAGAGGCGGAGAATCACATTACACCACCCCCTGATGTGTGGGAGGCGGGGACTTAAATTACAGCAGCCCCTGATGTGTGAGAGGCGGGAACTAACATTACACCAACCCCCGATGTATGAGAGGCGGGAACTAACATTACACTGGCCCCCAATGTGTGAGAGGCGGAGACTCACTTTACACCAGCCCCCGATGTGTAAGCGGCGGAGACTCACTTTACACCAGCCCCCGATGTGTGAGAGGCGGAGACTCACATTACACCAGCCCCGATGTGTGAGAGGCGGGACTCACATACACCAGCCCCAATGTGTGGAGGAGGAGACTCGACTTTACACCATCACCCCGATGTGTGAGAGGCGGGACTACAATTACAGCAGCCGCCCTGATGTGTACGAGAGGCGGTGACTCACTTACACCAGCCAACGATTGTGAGAGGCGGAGACACACATTTACACAGACCCCGAGTGTGAGAGGCGGAGACTCACATTACACCAGCCCCCGATGTGTGAGAGGCGGAGACTCACATTACACCAGCCCCCGATGTGTGAGAGGCGGAGACTCGCTTTACACCAGCCACCGATGTGTGAGAGGCGGAGACTCACATTACACCAGCCCCGAAAAGAACAGAAAACTACTACAGTCCACATCGTTGTACACTGAATGTAGTTTCTACATAAAAAATTTGATTCCCCCACCTCTCCCCCAGAAGGTGAAAATACAGAGTCAACTTTAGTATCATTGGATATATTTTTTAAGAACTATTTGTCACATATTTTTTGTATTTCGATCTGATGTGTATTTCTCAAGTGTCCCCATTTTTGAACAATTTTCTACCTATTTTGATTTTCGCTGACAGCGAAATCTGTCTATGAAAATGACTTGAATCGTAAATTGAATCAATGTAAATTTTCCTGGGGGAATCTGAATCAGCAATAAAAAAAATGGGGGTTCCCAATGATACCCTGGGGGTGGGGGCAGAGTTTGGTATCATTGGATAGATTTATGAAAAATATTTGCCGAGTATAGTTTCATTTTTTCCAATCCGATGTGTATTTTGTGAGATATTCCACCATCCCAACCTTTTTGTTACACCTTGTATATGTGGGTTGTACCATGTGGGGCAGGTTTTGCGAGCAGCAGTTTTTATGGCAGCCTTGTTACCCCCTTACCCATGTGCCTGATTTTTGTAGAGGGGCAGGTCATGCAACCATCGACTCTAGCATGGGGATAAAGAGGGATCACAAATAGAAATGCAAAGAAAAAGCCTCAAAAACACTAAAAACTGATTTATAAACACTGGTAAAAAAGGACAACCAAACATGTTTCATTCATACAGTATAATACAGAGTTTTCTAATATCATCTGCACAATTCATTTGTGTAATTTGATAAAAAAGTTTACTTACACTTGAAGGGCAGAACATATTTCGGCAATGACTTACCTGCTTGTATTTGTAAATAAAGAACACTGACAGTAAGAAGAAGAAGGCTGCGCCAGCTGCCACCACTATGAACATGGAGCTGAATTTCTCTGCCTCTTTGGTGCTTGACGCCACCACTGGAAACAATGGAAATTATTTCATGTCATAAAATATATCATCTCTATTTTTATAAAATCCACAGAGGCTGCGGCCTCGAAGTCACATCCATGGTATGGCCTCAGCTATGTGACATAACCATTACAGCCTGTCACTGGCCTCAACTACGGGACATCACTGCTGAAGCCTATCACTGGCCTCATCTACATGACATGAGTGCTGCAGCCTATCACTGGCCTCAGATACATGACATTACTGCTGCAGCCTATCACTGGCCTCGGATACATGACATCACTGCTGCAGCCTATCACTCTGCCGCATACCATGACATTACTGCTGCAGCCTATCACTGGCCTCGGATACATGACATCAGTGCTGCAAGCCTATCACTGGCCCACTAACCATGACATCAGTGCTGCAGCCTATCACTGGCCTCAGACTACATGACATAACTAGCTGCAGCCTATCATACTCTTGCCTCAGATACATGACATTACTGCCTTACTTGGCGGCACCTATCCCTGGCGATCTGATACATGCCCAGCAGTGCTGCAGCCTATCACTTCACGGGCCTCAGATACACTGACATTCTGTCTTCCAGATATCACTGGCCTCAACTACTGGCGAATCACTACTGCTGCAGCCTATCACACTCACTGCTGGCCTCATCTACATGAAATGAGTGCTGCATCTATCCCTGGGCCTCCACTACATACATCATGCTGCACCTATCACTGGCCTCACTACATTACCTCATCAGTGTCTGCAGCCTATCCACTGCCTTCAACTCAGTGACGATCATTTGCCTGTCAGCCTATCACTGGCCTCAACTACAGACTCATGCTGGCAGCCTATCATGGCCTCAACACATGACATCAGTGCTGCATCAGTGATGTCATTTAGCTGAGCCAGTGATAGTCGCAGCAGTGATTTCGTAGCTGAATGCCATGCTAGGCTGCACGTGATGTCAATGTAGCTGATGCCATGATAGGCTGCAGCAGTGATTCAGTAGCTGAGGCCAGTATAGGCTGCAGCAGGTGAGTCATGATAGTCTTAGGCAGTATAGGCTTCAGCCGTTATGTCATGTATCCAGGCCAGGTGATATTCTGCAGCAGTGAAATGATCATGTATCCGCGGCCAGTTGATGGCTGCAGCAGTGATTTCATGTAGCACCCATGTTTGGTGCCTCACAGGGATAAAGATACTTTTTTATCATTACACTCACCTGCCACTTTTATTAGGTAACACCATTCTAGTAACCGGGTTTGGACCCCCTTTTGCCCTTCGAAACTGCCTCAATTCTTCGTGGCATAGATTCAACAAGGTGCGGAATCTCCGCAGAGATTTTGGTCCATATGACATGAATGGATTGCATCACACAGTTGCGCAGATTTGTGCGGCTGCACATCCATGATGCGAATCTCCCTTCCACCCCAACCATCCCAAAGATGCTCTATTGATTGAGACTGGTGACTGTGGATGGCCATTTGAGTACAGTGACCTCATTGTCATGTTCAAGAAACCAGTCTGAGATATTCCAGCTTTATGACATGGCGCATTATCCTACTGAAAGTAGCCAATCAGCTGTTCACAGAGACATACATTGTGGTCATAAAGGGCATGGAACATGTTCAGCAACATACTTCAGTGGGCTTGGCTTTGCAACAGATGCTCAATTGGTACAAAGGGGCCCAAAGAGTGCCAGAAATATTCCCACACCATGACACCACCACCATCCCTGAACCGTTGATAAAGGCGAGTGGATCCATGCTTCATGTTGTTTAACGCCAAATTCTGAACCCGTACAATCCAAATGTCGCAGCAGAATATCGAGACTCATTAGACCAGGCAACGTTTTTTTTCCAATCTTCTAACTGTGCAATTTCGTGAGCTTGTTGTGAAATTGTCAGCCTCAGTTTCCTGTTCCTTAGCTGAAAGGATGTGGAAACCCGGTGTGGTCTTCTGCTGCTGTGTAGCCCATCTGCCTCAAATTCGACGTACTGTGGCGTTCAGAGATGCCTCTTTTCTGCCTACCTTGGTTGTAACGGTGCAATTTGAGTCACTGTTGCTTTCTATCTACACTCGAACCGTCTGCCCATTCTCCTCTGACTCTGGCATCAACAAGGAATTTCCCGCCCACAGAACTCTGCCCGCTCACTGGATGTTTTTTCTTTTTTCGGGACCGTCTCTGTAAACCCTTGAAGATGGGTTTTTGCGTGTAAAATCCAAGTAGATCAGCATCCCCCTCTGAAGATACTCAGACCACCCCGTTCTGGCAAACAACAACCATTGCCACGTTCATTCAAAGGCCTCAAATACCTTTCTTCCCCATACTGAATGCTCGTTTTGAACTGCAGGAGATTGTCTTGACCATGTCCTACAATGCCTAAATGCACTGAGTTGCCGCCATGTGATTGGCTGATTAGAATTAAGTGTTTCAACAGTTGGACTTGGTGTACCTAATAAAGTGGCCGGTGAGTGTTTATGCTATATAAGACATTGGCATGCTTATTCATTGATACAGTTTGCTTGTATTCTGGCATTCTTGTTCCTGCCCTGGTGTATAAAAATGGCTTGCCTCTGTCTTTTCTCCTACTTCTCGATACATCTGCCTGCAGATAGGACAACGATGTTCAATCTCTGAGTACTCCTCCTGCGCTATAACATGCTCTACCTCCCTCAGTTAGGACATAATGTACAATCTGCTCTCTGTCTCCTGCTCTATAACATGCTTTCCCGCAGATAGGATACCTATGTACATCTGCTCAGCTCCTCCTGCTCTATAACATGCTCCTGCGATAGACACTATGTACAATTCGCGCACTCCTCCTGCCTATATAACATGCTGCCCCCGCCTCCTGCAAGATAGGACACAGGTACATCTGCTACGCTCATCTTGCTCTATACTCTACTTTTATAACCTAAAATGGTTAATAAATATTAAAATTTTTTTAACCATCAATGAAATATCTGAATTTATATCCCCCTCGCTCATCTGCCCCCCCCTGGTTGCTACTTACCTGGAAGATGGCGTTAAAAGTGATGGTCATCTTTCAGATGCCGTCCCAGCAATATTAGAAGCTAGACGAAAATCGGACGGTCGTTACTTTCGAGGCGCTCATCACACTAATCACCACGTCCGCCTGTGTATCCTGCGTCCTGCCGCAACTCGTCTGTAAATGACTTGTTCTTTCATCTGAGGCAACTATGAACAGAAGCGCAATTAGACTGAATAAAGTTAATAAATATTCAAAACCTAATTTTGTAACTTGTGTGTGTACACGCAGAAGGTGGCCCAGTATGGATATTCTTCTCAGTCCTCACTTGTATTTGGAACACAGAAGCCATGTATAGCTGGTAATGTCTATCTTTTCGATTGTGCATGTTTATTTCATGCGCACCATTACACTGTAACTGCTTCCAATAACGGATGGCGTGGCCTGTAAAATTGAACATCACACCATGTTACTACTGCCAATATTTGCTACAGTTACTCCTCCTCCCTGTACCTGACCCTATATAGATTACACGACCCATCATTACATCACTACTGGCTAGATGAACTGTCACACTTATCCTCCTCCCCCCCCCTGTACAATGACCTCTATATAATTACACTGACCCACTGACATCACTACTGACAATAATGTGTCACAGCAGCTTATCGTTCCTCTCCTCCCCCTCCCTACAATGACCTCTAGTATGATAACACTGACCCATCATACATCACTACTGACAATAGATGATGTCACAAGCTTTCCCTCCCCCTCCCTTACAATGACCTCTATATAGATTACACTGACCACTCAGGCATTACATCACTACTGACAATAGATGATGTCAGCAGCTTACTCTTCCTCCGCCCTGTACAATGACCTCTATATAGATAACACTGACCATCTTACATCACTACTGACATATATGATGTCACAACTTATCTCGCCCCTCCCTGTCAATGACCTCTATATAGATACACTGATCCATAATTACATCACTACGTGACAATCGTGATGTCAGCCCCCTTAATCTCCTCTCTCCTATCTCCCTCTCCCCGCCCGCCTGTACAAATGACCTCTATATAGATTACACTGAGCCCTAATTACCTCATACCTGACAATAGATGATGTCACACCTTATCTCCTCCCCTCCCTGTACAATGACCCTATATAGATTTCACATACACATACACTGACCCTATTACATCAACTACTGACAATAGATTAGGTCCCAGCTTTCCTCCCTCCCCCACCCTGTACTGCCCTCTTTATGATAACTGACACATCATTACATCACTACTACTCGACAATAGATGATGTCACACACCAGCTTATCCCTCCCTGTACAATGACTCTATATAGTAACACTGACCCCTCATTACACTTACAGCACTACGACAATATGCTACAGGTTATCTCCTCCCCCTCCCTGTACAATGACCTCTATATATAACACTGACCCTCATTACAATCACTACTGACAATAGATGATGTCACAACCCAGCTTAGCTCCTCTCCCCCCTCCCTTACAATGACCTCTATATAGATAACACGTGACCCATCATTACACATCACACTGACAATAGATGATGTCACGTTTATCCCCTCCCCCTCCTGACAATGACCTCTATATAGATACACTGACCCCATCATTACACACCTACTGACAATAAATATGTCACAGTTTATTTCTCCCCTCCCCCTCCCTGTACAATGACCTCTATATGATAACAACTGACCCATCATTAAATCACTAACTGACAAAGATGATGTCCAGCTTATCTCCTCCCCTCCCTGTACCATGACCCCTACGGAAAAAAACATCAAAATAGAAATAAATCATAGAAATTTTTTTTGTTTAAAGCTTACCAACAACTTTATTTCAACAGACAGGGAGCACTAGTTTCTGACTTGTTTAGCATAGAAAGTATATGGTCCCGTCTCATTTGCATTCATACGGTATAGAGTCAGATGCTTTGGTGTCTATAAAGGTAAAAAACATAAAAAACATTTTTTATTTGATTCAGTGAGGAAAGTTATCAGAACCCTAGGCAATTACTAATGAACTTGATATTCATACAAGTGGACACAGATGGGAGGATCATCACCCCCTTGTCCCCCAGCCACTTAGGTGTCCTTACACCATACCATCAATTGGCAGTACTTGTCCTTTACCAATAAGTAGACTGTTAAAACCTCGTCTTATTGAACAGTCATTTCTAACAAAATGTTACATTTGTAGACCACTTGCACGATCTGTTGGTTTTCCTAAATGTAACTACAGACTATGGGTAACATTCACAACTGGATGCCTCTTCCCCCTCTCCATAGAAAGCGGCACACGTGCGCACCATACGAGAAGAGATAGCGCATTCCTCTCTTTGAACGTGTAACGTTGCAGAAACACATTGGGCACATTTTCTAAGGGTGTCGGACGCATTTCCATCGGGTTTACACATTTTTTTTTCCGTTTTGCTCTGAATTGCCCCTGAATTTTTGGCTCACCGCGATTGATTGTGGTGCATCGGCAACTGATTCGGACAAACCGCGGAATTTAAAAACCAAATTGTGTCGCAATACAGCATCCCCATCATCGGGGAAGAAGAAGGTGAACTCCGGCGGACCTCATCGGGGAAGTGACACATGCAGTGAAATTGGATCACGAGCTTAGTGAATCGCGGCGCCTCCGAATCTTCTTCATCGGACATTCCGGATCGCGCGCGTCAACAGACGGTAAGGAAGGTGCCCGCCCCAGTCCTCCAAAGAGAACTGCACCAAGGATTTGCTGTAGGATTATCCAAAGCACTCAGAGATTATCCCCTGATCCCACAACCACAGAGAGACCACGAGATTACAACAATAACCAAATCCACATCTGCCCATGCAGCATGAGCCCATCCATCTCCGTCACAAAAGGCTGCAGATTTCCAGCCACACAGAGACCCACTTGGTCTTGGCTGAAGATACTCCTACCACAGCCAACCACTGACAGATCATGCAAATTCCCTCTAGGATTTCTTACCAGCCGTGTTAACCTGGTGCCTTGTGCTGCTGGAGTTCTCTAATAATAAACTAAAACTATGATTTGTTTTATTACAAGCTCTTTTCTTTTGCTTCACCCCTGCCAGCCATGCTGGTTGGAATGAGCGCTACCCTAGGACTATAGACTACCAGTTACACAGATTTATTGCCGCCAGTCCTTCCCACAGGATTCAACCTAGTTTTTGGCGACGCTGGCGCAGCCACCCACTAGATGGGTGGAGCCCGATCATCCGCCGGCGCACAAGTCAGAAGCTGCTCATAAGTAAAGAATTATATTTTACATTGCAATCTAAACCTGTTAAAGGCCCCCTATGCTCCCATTTTTGACAGAGAGCTAACATCTTATATGCCAGTAATTGTTGTGTACCATTGCCAGACCGTTTTGGCTCGGGTAAGCTTCGACGTTAACACGCGTCAGTTCTTCACATCGAGACCCTTGTGGGAAATGCGTCTGAGTTCTGTGATGTTGAAACATGCACAAAGGCTTTTCGTTTTCTGGAAAATAATAATCACATTGAACAGGGCAGCTCTCATAGACGATTCTGACAATTTTAAGCATTACTGTTGATAGTTAATCTGTTCCATCCTAAAATTTATAGACCCTCCAATGCTGGCATAAGGACTAACTAAATCAGGCTAAATTTTACCTATAGATCCAATAGATGGTTGGCTGGATGAAGGGGTTTCTAAATAAAGGGATAGTGTAATCTTTTGTTTTGTAAGAAGAGGAAAATTATTTAAAGGGAACCGTCAAACCGGGTTTACATCACTAAAAACATTGGCTGCTCCCCCCAGGTCGGATATAAATGTCCTTTTGATTCCTCTTTTATGTAACATTTTTAACCCATTTTAACCTATAGAAATCTCCCTAAGTTCAGTTAAATATAACTCTTTCTGACTCTTTTAATGATTGAGTCAAGGTTAAAAGGGGTTACTTGGAAAATGTCACGTCATACTCCATAGCTGCTGTTCTATATACCTTTGCTTGGGTCATATTAAAGAGAAGAATGTCATCTTTCAGAATCACATTAGGCTTTTTGTTTTGTTATCTACAAACTGGAACGCAGACAGCTCGTTAGAATGCAAGAACACGCAAAAGAGAAGGTCTGTTTTAACCCAAGATGGCAAGAGTGGACCAGACTCGATTGGGCAAAAAGTAAGTCAAACATAGCAAAAGTTGTGTACACAGTGGAATTAATAACCCAAAAGAAGAATCAGGACAACAAAAGACTAATAAAAAACCGGCAACCTCTACTGAAACTGACTTGGGCAGGTTTATAAAGTTGTTCCAGACGCCCGCCCCAGCCTTACTGGTTCGCCCATCTGTCATCACACTGAGTCACAGCTGGGACATAAACTGAGCTCTAAATGAACTCACCCACTTTCCCCAGGAACTGACCAAAAAGTAATTAATTAAAGTTCTCCAACAGAGCAGCACTGTAGTAAACAATCACTAGTACAGAAGACTGTAACTTTATTACATCCAAAGGGTTTCTAGTAGCATCTCGCCAGTGCTACCAGGGAGAGTGCTTTATCCTGAAGAGCTATTTCTGCTTACAAACACACTGATATTGCTAAAGAAGCCCCTTCAAGCTGCTCTGAGTGACAACTGTATATCCATCAGAGTGTCTCTTTCAAGGAGAAAAACCTTTTTCAGGATAGTTCCCAACTTGAAATCCAGTCAGATAAGATCAAAATAACACTTTCTTATCTCTTCAATACGTCAAATTTTCAACCAAAAGAAAGTAGTGTCCATGGACAGCTCTCAACCCTCACCACCTTTTTCCATAATGAACGCTAAAATTGAGCGCAATATTTTAAAAACGTGAAGTTCAGACGCCAACACATGCTTGGTCCCAGTTTCACTTGTTCCAGCTTCTTCTGGGGTTTTACACACTTAGGCTTGTATCATACCTCCGGACCGTGCTATCCGTAGTACCAACCAGGAGTTGCTACAGCTGTCACTCAGAGTAGAAGAGGAGAGGTGTGGGCTGTTCTAAATGAGCACCTCCCCAATGAGAACCTTGGGTTAAAGGTTAATTCACTACAGCCCATGTATCTTGAACCCACAAAATTTATGATTGTGGGGTTTTGTGTGAATTTATGGATTGGTCCCCATATTTGACAGTATTTTTTTTAATTTTCCATCCATTTTTCCCACGTCACATGTTCATTCTAACATCATGAGCCGTAGTTCCAGTACCTAATCAACTTGAAGGTTTGCAGATCTTTTGCGTGATGGTTTTTGGTTCCAGCAACGCAGGTTGTAGTTTCCACTGTCTTCATAGGACACACTCGGATACTAGGATGGAAGTTATGGTCCAAATGCCATCAACAAAGAATATTTCATTTCTGTCTCTTTTCGATCTATAGAAGATAAAATGTTATTACTCATAAAAGCCAATTTTATATAAAACACTGCGAAGAAATTTTTTTAACTATTTATTTTAGACCACTGACCACTTGTTTCCCCTCCCTTACAATGTGTCCTTTTTGTCTAGAAACGACCATCCACTCGGGATAGAATTTCAGGGTAACAGGACCTGCCTCAACCAATGAAGGCCTCCTGTAACCAAGGGACATCACTAATCTGACCATCGGGACTCACTTACTTTTGTTATCCCTAGGCCTAAGAAGGTCATTTATTAGGTGAAGTTGGTTCCTCTGAACTCCCGGAAGAATAACTCCTGCCCCTAGTTCCTGGATAATCCCTTCAGTTAAAACAAGGCCCCCTTGTCAAAAGGCCTCTCAATCCGGGGCTAGAAATTAGACACTTTTTGCTTTTGGCCCCACAATCCAGACGGAAGTTTCAAGGGGTAACAGACCTGCTTCGACCAATGAAGTGCCTCCTGTAACCAAAGGTAGACATCACTACTCTGACCATGGGACTTCACTTACTTTTTATCCCTATCTAAGAAGGCGTCACTCATTTGTAAGTGGTCCTCTCCTCTGACCCCCTGAAGAATAACTCCTGAACTCCTGCCCCTAGTTCTGGATAATCCCTTCAAGGACACAAGCCCCCTTGTCAAGCTCTCATCGTGCTAGAATTAGAACTTTCTGCTTTTGGCCCCACCCTGACGGAAGTTTAAGGGTAACAGGACCTGCTTCGACAATGAATGCCCCCTGTACCAAGAACAATCACAACTCTGGACCATGGACTTCACTTACTTTGGATCCTAGGTCCTAAGAAGTTCACTCATTAGGTGAAGTGGTCCTCTGCCCCCCAAGAATACTAACCTACCCCTAGTTCCTGGTTAATCCTTAAGGCAGTGGGTTCTCCAAAACCTTTCTAATGCTGTGACCCCGCAATAACGTTCCTCATGTTGGTGACCCCAAACCATGTAACTCGGCATTATAAAACCTAACAATAAAATTGCGGGCTCCGATGGCTTTAGGCGACCCCCAGTTTTGGTCGTTCGCCCCCCCTGGGGTCCCCGCCCACAGGTTGAGAACCGCTGTTAAGGAAACAAAGCCCACTTGTCAAAAGCCTCTCACTTTTGGCTAGAAATTAACACTTTCTTCTGCAAATCCGGAGGAAGCTTCAGGGGTAACTGACCTGTTCAACCAATGAATGGCCCTCCTTACCAAGGACAATACTAACTTTTGACCATGGGACTTCACGTACTTACTTTGTTTATCCCTGGCCTAGAAGGTCATTTATTTAGGTGACGTTGGTCCCTGACCCCCACAAGAATACTCGTCCTCTATTCCTGGATAATCCCTTCAAAGAAAACAAAGCCCCCTTGTCAAAGCCTCTCAATCCTTCTAATTAGACACTTTTGCTTTTGGCCGCACATCCGGACGAGTTTCAAGGGGTAACTTCGACCAATGTGATGGCCTCTCCTGTAACCACGAGACATCACTAACTCTGACCATGGGACTTCACTTATCTTGGGTTATCCCCAGGTCTAAGAAAATCCTCAAAAGGGGAAGTTGGGTCTCTGACCCCCCAGAAGAATAACTTCTGCCCAGTTCCTGAAAATCCTTTAAGGAAACAAGCCATCTCAAATCATATTAAGATTGATGTGGTGCCCGGAGATACACTACTCGGCTCTCCCGACCCTGTCCTGCTATTCACTTTATCTGTCGTGCTAGGATCAACCTTCTCATGGTCAAGTAAATATGGTTTTGGAGCCTTAAAAACCATGAAACCTCCTACCCACGGAAATGGGTTATGTTCATTTGTCTGATTTTCTGTTTCTGGCCCTGTCAATAAAGAGACTGGCCGCCCCATTCACGGTTCCATGAGATCTTTCCTTCCAGTTAGCTCACCCCCTCTGTGCATGAGGCCTGATGAAGATTATAAGTGGTTTAATATACAATTTGTTTTTGTTCCCAAAAATGTTAAAATAAAAGAAGAAAGAATGCATGATGTTTTACTTAACTGTTTTTGTGCCGTTTTCCCACGCTAATTGATTTTTGCGTTACTTTTGCAGTGCAGTGTTACAAAAATCTTCACCTTGAATTCTGATTATATCAATTGATGGCAAGGAAGACTGAGTGTATGATCCCTCTAAACAATAAAAAATGCTAAAAATTACATTGAATGCGTGGACTTGTGTAGTCTTAATGTTGTGCTTTCTTCTGCTGTGATGTGGGGAGGAGACCTAGCTGCTGAGAACTCACTGCCCTTCCCTCTCCATGACTTTGTATGTATCGATACCTCTGTAGATTCTGTCCTATTGCTTGCATTGGAAATAATTGATCCAAAGTAAGTGAAGAAAGAAGCATTTGTTCTGATAAAGGGTCTTGATAAAGTTTCCTCCTCCTCGGACTACTGAGTTTTTTGGTTGAAAATTTTTTGTCACACAGTTCAATGTGTCCCATAGATTTAGTTGGTTCACTGTAAAAGTGAATCACTTATCATCCTAATTGAACAATATCAGAATCGAAAGAAATTAACAGGTGCAAAAATCCATGCGGGTATATCAGGTTTGGTTTACCTACAGCTTTATTTAAAAAAAGCCGTAAAAAAAACAGTTTTTTAAAATATTTTTTGCAAATAAAATTGAGTCAAAGGGACAGAAATGCTGTTAGCTTTTTAATCACACAGATTTTACCATAAAACGGCTAACCCCTCTCGTAGCATATATTAATTGTGGCTTTCCCTAGAATTCCCTTGTTTATGTGAATCTCACACCAATTTACCTATACAAAAAAATATAAATGATATTTATAAACAAAAAATCTCCTTCAAATCCATGTAAAATGTGCAACAGAAAGTGTTATATTCGGCATATTTGAGTTAGTCAATTTTGAGCGGGCAGGGGAAGGGCCTCTTCAGACATCCTTAATCTCGGTTCCTATAGTAACCTATCACAGTGTCAAATTAAAGATAAGAAACCTCATATTCAAAGATCAGGCTTGTGGTTCTGTGACTACAACCGAGTATTTAGTCAGTTAAGGCCATGGTTGGAAATGGCGTGTTGCAGATAAAAATTCAATTCCTTCCTGTACTTTTACTATAGTTCCTGTATTTAGAGTTTGTAGCTCCCAGAACACAAGCCTGGTGCGATCTGAAAGAAGAATTCTTATCTTTATATGACAGCAGCATCAATGTTTCTAATGTTCTAGTGAATTGAGGAGGTTCGTTTTGAAATTGACTCGCCCCCGTCAGCCTCTAAACTTACTCTTCTCAGCTCATTTGCAGTCACTAGGAGCAAAAATGGTAGCAGACTGCCATAAAAGAGGGAATTTTATGAGGACATTTCATACCCCTACCTCGTGATGGCAAACCTTTTAGAGACCAAGTGCCCAAACTACAACAAGACCCGCTTATTTATCCGCAGATTGCCACACAAATTTAATTTGTGATTTATACTCTCCCTTCTCGGGTCACAGTTTTCATTTGATACCAGCACCTGAGGACCCCAATAAAGCAAAAATAGTCCCAGGTAGAGCTGGTCACTTTAATATAGCTCTGTGCACCAAGTCCTGGGCTGTCTGGGACTGCAGGAAGATACATGGAAGTCCTCTGTGGTGATGGCCTGGGTGCCCACAGAAAGGCTCTGGAGTGCCACCTCTGGCACCCTTGCCATAAGGTTCGCCACCACTGCCCCTACTGATTGTGCCTAGTAATTTAATAATAGGGCCTAACTTGCGGTAGTGGGAACACCCCTTTAATAGATGCCAATATATAAATGCAGCTTCTATTTCGTTACCTTTTTTTCGACGTAAATCCTCATTGAGTGAGTGGTCCTTTTTCTTGCCATTCACATGACAGTACAAATCGAAATGGTATGATCATTAAGATCAGTCTGCACTACGACTAATCGTAAAGCCTTTTTAGCATCAAACTCAGTAGGTTCACTTTTTGAAATAGTCCATGTTTCCAAGGAAAATGCAGATTCTGGAATTGAGGGATCTGTTAACAGACATAATTAAAAACAGCATCCTGGTGATTTCATCAAAACGTATGACAAACCCCAAATAGGGCATTCAAGTAATTTTAGGATCTGTGAAAGGATGAAAGGACCAGAGGTAAATGAATAAATCAGATTGGATGAATTAAGAAAAACTTTGTCTGACATTCACACTCTAGATCTTTAAGGGAACCGGTCATCAGGAGGTCATTTTTGACAGTTCAATAGCCTCTGGCATGGTTGATTTTCAAATATGTCTTTTGTGCATCTGTATATTCCCATGGTTTTTTACTTTTCAATTAATTTATATATTTGTTTCATACCCTGCCTCCCTGCCAGCAGTGGTGTGGAATTGAGTCCCAGGGTGGGCAGTTTCAATGAGAAATGAAGTAAGCAGGGAGGGAAGTCGGGGAGGCGGGAAAGAGGGGAAGGGCAATGAGTGAGGACGATGAATGGAGAAATTGAGGAGAGACGACTTGTGCATTTAAAAAACGCCTTCCCCCAGGACTCACCACAGCCACTGCCGGCAGGAGCAAGGTAGTGTTTTTTTAAAAAAACTATTAAAAACCACTGGAATTATTCAGATGCACCCATACAGGCATATTTGAAAATCACATGGGAAAATGCTATTGGAACCGTCATCATTAAAAATTCGTTGCTGATAACCGGGTTCTCTTTAGTTTCAGTGTGTTACCTTTTACAAGAGATGCACTGCTACATTCTCTTAACAGAACCGGGTGCATCTATACATAACAGGCGTTGTTTTGTGTGTCTTTGATATCTTTCCTTTGAGAATGTGTACTTTCCGAATGTCTTTTTTTCCTCCTTGAACAAAACAAAAAAACTAGCGAAAAAACAGCTTCCATTTCACACCGTTCCGTTACCGGCACATTTTAATGTGACGCTGCTCCCGGCTTCTATCACTTCCTTCACTTTGTTTGGCAGGCACTGGGTCTTGGTTTCAAACCTGACAACATAAAGAGCGGAGAAGTAATACTTAACTAAACAGAAGAACCAAAGTAGTAGTGAGATATTCATGTCAATGGTTTCTGTCTGTTCCTGTGAAAATTCTGCTGATAGTTTCAGAGGGAGAATGAAAAAACTCCCTCCAGATAGATATGATATTGTACAAAGTTTTTGTAATCTATTACCAGTATTATGCTTGAGTATAAGCCGAGTTTTTCACAGGCACAAAAAAGCCTCACTTGCTCACTTCGGCTTATACTTCAATTCAAGAAAAAACAAGCATTAGAAATTTGCTCAGCTATATAACTCGGGGGCTGGCAGGCTATATACTACAGGGTTGTGGGATTTTATTTATTGGGGCCTGTCAGGGCTATATCTACACAGGGGACTGGTGGCTATGAACTACAGGGAATGGCAGGCTATATATACAGGGGAGCTGGTGACTATATACTACAAGGGCCCTGGAAGCTCATTCTATAAGGTCTTCGGGCTATATACTACAGGGGGGCTGGCAGGCTATATACTACAGGGGCTGGCATGCTATTTACTACGGAGCTGGTAGCTAATATACTACAGGGGGGCTGGTGGCTATATACCACAGGGGGCTGGTGTCTATATACTGCAGGGGCTGACAGGCGATATACTAAGGGTGCTGGCAGGCTATATACTACAGGGGGCTGTGCTGTCTATATACTGGGGGGCTGTGACCATGTAATTTTCTCAACCCTCACTGTATGACTCGAGTCAATAGGTTTTCAGTTTTTGTGGTGAAATATTTGGGGAGTCCGGTTTACAATCGGGTCGGCTTATACTAAACATATATACCGTATATTATTGATTTTTCAAACCTTTGTTAAAAAACTTAGGACCCATTTAAGGTATTATGGTGCCATCCAAAATTATGATACAGTATGAGGTTTTATGGTACAAAAGATAAAGACTAAGGAATACTATTATTAAATAAGGTTATTCTCTCCGATGCAATGACAGGAGATGATTGTTGGGGTCACAACACGGCTTATCGGGAGAAACAAGACCTTCACGCTACTAACGGAAAACTGGGGTCCTGCCAAGACAAAGCAGGGCACTATATACTACATGGGAGGAGCTGGTACTATATACTACAGGGCTGGAAGGCACATTCTACATGGTCTTCCTGGCTTATACTACCGGGGGCTGGCAGCTATATACTACAGGGGCTGGGCAGGCCTATTTACTACATGAGGCCTTGTAAGCTATATACTACCGGGGGGCTGGTGGCATATACCACAGGGGCTGGTGGCTATATACTGCAGGGGGCTGACAGGCTATATACCTAAAGGGTGCGGCAGGCTATATACTACCGTGGGCTGCTGCTATATAACTGGGGATGCTGTGACCAATGTATTTCTCACCCTCAGCCTGTATACTCTAGTCACTAGGTTTTTCTCACGTTTTTTTTGTGTAAATTTGGGAGTCTCGTGTACCAATCGGGTCTGCTTATCTAAACTATATATACATAATATTTTGATATTTCAACCTTTTTTAAAACTTAGAAGACGCATTTAAGGTATTCATGGTGCCTCCAGAAATTATTATATCATTAATGAGGTAAATTTATGGATAAAGACCTAAGACTACTATTTATTAAATAGGTTATTCTCAGCACTGACATGATCTGATGGTGAGGGTCACAGCGCTTATCGGGAGAAACAAGACCTTCACCGCAACGGAAAACTGGGTCCTGCCAAGACAAGCATGGACCCCACGCTGCTCCATCCAACTTTAATGGAAGCCGTTGACAAATGCTGAGCACAGCGCTTGTTCATCCTCCAGTACTCCCATTTACTGATTGAGATAGGTGAGCGCTGTGCTTTTGGCATGTTCCAACACTTTTTGGATCCTCATAACATTACTTTTGAAACTTTCATATTGCCATTCTGAGGTCCGGAACACTCCAGGTTTCTATTATAATATCTCTCGCTGTACTTTGCTTTAAAGAGAACCTGTCCAATCATCATTGTCCTAAGAACACTACCACTATGTGTCAAGCATTGTACACCTTCTAGGTTTTGATCTTTCATGACCCAGCCGTGGGTCAAATCCCTTTGAAGTGACATTTAAATTGTTTTCAAATTGGATACCCCTTTAAGTAAATTAAGATTGCTCATTTCTGGTGACGGTTTATCATGTTGCCTGCCGCCTACACATTACACGTGACCCGGAGCTCTTACTTTAAGAATCTCAACGGTTATGGCCACCTCAGTTTGTTTCTGTCCCACAAGGTCTCATAGTTTTTACGTGTTAAAAAATATTTTGCAACGTTTTACAGAAAAAGAAAGCCACAACTTCTGCGGGAGAAGTTTTTTTTTTTGATATTCAGCGTATAATTTCTCCCACACAGAGACGGAAGTGAGATTTTAGGGCAACATGTCAACATGGATGAGACTGTACATGTATTGTGGACCTGTCATACTCAGGAAACAGTTGTCAAAGGAAATGGGTTTTCTTTCCTCTTGCTTAAGTCTCTATCTTTTTCTGTTTGACTTCTGCTTTTTCCACATGGTTGATACCAATTTCTATGAGGTCTTCGGTCTTGGAAAGTTTGCCGGGCATGAGCTGCTGATGAACCTTTTTCATAGTATATAATTACGTTAGCTGCGCGTGAAAGGCATGGGAACAAACTCTGACTGACACTGATTGCACTCTGATACAATGGGGCAGATTTACTTACCCACCCGCCCATTCGCGCCCAGCGGCGCGTTCTCTGCACAGGATTCTGGTCCGGCCGGAAGATTTATGAAGGTAGTTCCTCCTCTCACCCAGTGCGCTGCTGCGCTGAAATCATCTCATCACGCGCCGGAATTCACACCTCGGACCAGGTGAAGGTAGCCGCTTCCCAAGCGACACTTTTTTTTCGGTTTTTAAATGCGGCGGTTTTTTTTTCCGAATACTTCGGGTTTTCGTTCGGCACGCCCCCCCCGATTGCCGTCGCGCGCAGGCCGGCGCCGATAGCTCCACAACGATCGCGTGCGCCACAATCCCGGTGCAATTCAGGTACACTATCGGCGTCTGCAAAATCGGAAATATTCGGAAGTAACACTTCGGGAAAACGCGAATCGTTGCTGCCCCTTATACTTACCCCCCCAATGTCATTTGTTTCACTGACCCCAAACCTGATCGCACCCCTATCAGACTCTGCTGATCTGCAACGCAAGTGTGGAATAGAGGCCTAACCGCTTGATATCAAACCGGCATACATATCTACTCCACATAAAAACTACCGACATCAAGTTTTTAATGGAAGCAAAAAGTAGCAACAAAATGGAAACCCAGACGCCTCACACAACTGACGCAAGAAAGCGTAAATTCTGGAAGATTAACACATGAGTACCATTTACCGAAGCATCACCATGGAATTTTTCCTAAAGTGATTTTTTTCTGTAATACAATGGGGCTCACTTTACTTTATACCGTTTAGGTGCACTATTAGATTCGGCTCTTACATTTGATCCTCCTACATGCTCCTCTTTGCTCTCTCCCACACCCCAGAATGAAATGACCCTCAGCTTCAGCACCCAGGTGTGTGACCCCCTGCAAACCCAGCGATCTCCTCACAGGGGCTTATCCTGGAGGGGATCCCCATGCTGATCTTCTGCTGCCCCCTGTATTTCTGGTCAGTATCCTCCTCAGACAACGCAGTGTGATCATCCTGCTACAACAAACGGCAAAATTCTCTGGGGGGGATACCAGCTCTGGGGTAGCATGCTGCAGAAAAGACATGGCCGCTAGCAACCAGGGGACCTTGTCTGCCCATAAGAAGGGTAATGGGGCAAGCACGGCAAGGCGACAGGTGCTGGTAAGTGGGAAATTCCATTATTGGGGAACCACAGGGCAATCTGTCAAAAGACCTTGCATACCGACCAGTGTGTTGTTTGCGCGCGGTGCTCGGTTCGGAATTTTGGCGGATCGGGTGACGGATTTACTTACTGGAGGGGCTGGTGAGGAACCAGCGGTCATGGTCCACATTGGCACTAATTAATAAAGTAAGCAGTTAGTGGAAGGTCCCTTAATGATTTCGAGAGTTAGGCCATAAGCTCAGGGCACGGACTAAAGGTAATTTTCTCCGAAATACACTGTACCACGTGCCACACACCAACAGGCCGCGGAGATCAAGGTAGGTAAATCAGTGGCTCAAAAGTTGGTGTAGGAAGGATGGGTTTGGGTTCCATGAGACTGGGATGACTTTTCTTTCTGTGGGCTACAGGCTCTAACAGTAGGATGGGCCGGCACCTCCATGGGGAGGGGGCCCGCTGTTTTTAGGGGAAAAATGGCTAGAAAGGTTGGAGAGTGTTTTAAACTAACTAGAGACCTGGGGGGAGGGCAACTACACTTGTGCAGGGCAAATAGACGTGTACTATAGAGCTGGGAAGAGCCATAGTCCATGGGGGAGGAAGGGGGGCTGGAATGAGATCGGGGATACGGACAGGGAAAACCTAAAGTGTCTGTACACAAATGCCAGAAGCCTCACAAACAAAATGGGAGGACTGAAAACTCTTGAATGTTGGAACGGAAATAGGATATATGGGTATCCAGCGAGACAATGCGGACATTAGCTATGACTGGGCTTGTTACTAGAGATGGTTATAGGTCCTTTTTTAGAAGGATCTTATAAATAAAAAAGGGGAGGGGTTTGTTTATATGTGAATTCACTTTGCCTCAAGCCCGTCCTGCGAATGACATTCAGTAACGGCAAATGTAGAGTCCTTATGGTGGTATATAAGATGAGGGAAAAATAAAATAAATATTACTAGGGTTTGTTATAAGGCCTCCAAATATATGAGGCACATAGGAAAATGCTGATAAGTGAAAGGGATGCGGCTTCAAAGCAAGGTTAGAGTACTTATCATGGGGGACTTTCAATTACCACCCAGATATTGACTGGGGGGCAGAAACCTTCAGGTCCTTCAGGTAGCAGGTTTTTGTCAACAACCCAAAAGACAAATTACCTGTCGCAACTATCCTGGAGCCAACACGAGGGGGGGTTGTGCTGTGACCTATCCTTGACCAATAGACCCTGATAGGATATCCAAAACTACGGTTGGGGGGAACCTGGGGAATAGTGATCATAATATCATTGATTTTGTATTACACGTTACTAAAGCGTTAGTGAAGGGGCAAAACCAACACTCTAAACTTCAGGAGGGGGCAAATTTTCAGCAACTAAAGGAATACCTTTAAAGGCATAGACGGGATATGCTCTCAAGGACCAAAGCCCCCCCCCAAAATGGGACTTTTTTCTCATATCTTCTGAAAAAGTCCTGTGAGAAACACATACCTTATGGGAAAAAGCATAAGGAACAGAAAACCCATGTGCTAACTAGTCCCTTGTAAGGAAAGCACTAAGCGAGAAAGATCAAGCGTTTTAAGGGTGCTAAAACGTAAGGGTAGCGATGATGCATTACAGGAATTATAGAGAGAAAATAATCCTGTAAAAACGATAACGCCCGCAAAATAGAAGACTGAAGAAATATTTGGCCAGGAGAGCAAAATAATCCCAATTATTTTTCCAGTAGTAATGGATAAGAACTAAAACAAGAGAGTGTAGGTCCCCCTTAGAAATTCGACATTGGGGTCATGGTGGAAAGAACGAGGAAAGGCCATCTACTGAATGTCGCCTCTCAACTGTCTTTACCCCGGCAATCCCTGTTGCAGACACAATGAGAATAATGTAACTTCCTTTTTTATAATGTCAACAGTTTTAACACCGCAGGAAGAGTACAGCGCCGCCTCGCAACCACTAAGATAGATAAATCACCGGGGCCCGATGGCTACACCCCCGGTTCTGCATGAATGATGTACGTTGTAGACAGACCCGTTATTTTTAATATTTGAAGTTCACTGAGGACTGGTTATGTTCCACAGGATGGCGCATAGTCAAATGTGGGTACCAATATCCAAAAAAGGATCAAATAGCGATCCTGGAAACTACAGACCCGTAAGTTAACTGCTGTGGGGAAATATTTGAAGGGGTTTATTAGAGATGCTATCCTGGAGTATCTCACCGTGCACAAATACCTTATAACCCACGTCAGCATGGTTTATGAGAGATCGTCCTGTCAGACTATTCTGATTGGTTTTCTTCTTTCTAAGACGAGGAGGTAAGGTTCAAGACTGGTCTGGGGGACGCTGTGGATGTTGTATTCTGGACTTCTCAAAGGCATTTGACACCGTTGCCACATAACAGGTTGGTATATAAACTGAGACTGCGGGAATAGGAAAATCTGTGTAATATGGGTAGTTTAATTGCTTAGTGATATAAAACAAGGGTGGTCATTAATGGCAATTCTCAGATTGGTTTGATGTTACCAGTGGAGTGCCACAGGGGTCAGTATTGGGCCACTTCTTTTTACTCTTTTATTAATGAACCTTGTAGTGGGGTTTAACACAGTCAAGTTTCAATATTTTCCAGATGATACTAATCTGTGTACAGTAATACTAACTGAGGTCGATAGTTTAGCATTACAGAGGGATTTGTGGAAGCTTGAGGAATGGGCAGAGAAATGGTGGATGAGGTTTAATGTAAATAGATGTAAAGTTATGGCACTTGGGCCATGGAAACAACAAGTAGCATTATGTTCTAAACGGTCCCAATTACTTAGTAAAACAAGCTGAAAAGGACTTGGGCGTATGGTGATGGTAAACTATTTAGTGACCAGATCCAGGCGGCTGCTGCTTAAAGCAAATAAAATAATGGGATGTAATCACGAGAGGAATAGATTCTCATGATAAAGACATAGTTTTTTGCCCTTAACAAATCCCTTGTCAGACCACACATGGAATATGTTTAGCAGTTTTGGGGGCACCATGTATAAAAAGGATTATAGAGCTGGAACGGGTGGCAGAGGAGAGCAACCCAGATTTTAGGGAATGGGGGATTAGAATACACACTGACAGTGGGGATTACAAAATTGGGATTATTCAGTTAGAAAAAGGACGACTGAGGGAGACTCATTACAATGTACAAATACCTGAACCGGACAGTACAAGGATCTCTCCACAGATCTTTTATACTAGGCCTGTGACCAGACTAAGGGGGCATCCTCTCCGCCTAGAGGAGAGGCGATTTTAACCATCACCACGACAAAGGTTCTTTACTGTAAGAGCAGTGAGACTATGGAATCTCTGCCGCAGGAGGTTTGTTATGGCCGACTCTAGGTACATTTTCAGAGAGGCCTAATGATTTCTGGAGAAAAAAATATCACTGGTTATGGGATAAAACATTTATTTACTCTTGAAGGTTGGACTTGATGGACTTGCGCTCCTTCGAGCTATATACTATGATACTAGATCTGCAGTCACCTAACAAACTTCTCCTTCTATCCTACTCTGAGCAGGATTCTGCAGATTGTTTTTGTAAACAGAAGCTCATGAACTGTAAACAGACTGCACTTAGTGTCTCTACTCTTGCTGCGGGATAGTTGCTCTGCACCAGAGCTCAGTGCTTGCTTCTCAGTTTAGGCCACCTTCAGGCTGGAGTGTTTTTGTGCCTGTTTTTGAGCCTGATGAAAGGTCGCAAATGAATAACAATATTAGCGCACAAAACATCTGAATTGGTACAATAATGAGGGCAACTGGTTATCGGTGGCTAGTGCTATGAAAAGGCAACAAAACAACAAAAAAAGAGTGATACATCTGCCTTATTGGGATCTCAATGTGGCAGATCTAAAAATGGCATCAGGATCCCATTTCCTGCACATTCTAATAAAAAAGGCAAAGAACTCATTTGAGCAAGACTTTTTTTTTACATCTCTGTAACTTTTTAGTCCTGCAACTTACAGCACAATGTGGTAGCGTACATGTACGTTCTGGTCTCGACCATTTTTTTCAATCCTGTTTCATGAATTGGTCACACATGAAGACTACTTTGTAGGGTAATAATTTGAGACAAATTGACGGTCAGAGTAGGCTTAAATTAATCGAACCTGGCGACAATTCAAAAACTCATTTACTAAGGCCCAACTAGATCAATCATAATCACAAGCCACAAAAAAGAACAACCAGGTGCAAAAGTAGGCAACCTTAGACAACAATGGGGGCATTTACTTACCCGGGTACCCGGCCGCTGGAGTTCACGAAAGTGTATTGTCGATGAGAATGCAACTGTGCCGCCTCGAGTACCCCAATCTTTTGCCCCCAATATCCTGCAGTGTCGCTTCTCCGCTCAGGTCCCCCCGGATTCCCACTTTTTAAGAGTGGTGCATGTAAGCGGCATTGTCTTGACGACACAAGTTGAAAGTGTCATCCCGCGCTCCATCCGAATCAGGTCGGTCGTCCAACGGCCCCCCCCCCCCCCGCCCCCTAATTCGTGTCGCCTGGAAGCAGCGCAGAGCTGCACCAAACGAAATCACGGCGCCAATTCCATTCCCACTGTATGACACCTGTTAAATACCTGTCCAATCTGCGGCAATCCAAAAAAAGACGAACAGTCCTGACAAAAAAGTGAACATCAGCGCGCCCTTTAGTAATGAGCCCCAGGTATTCCCTAAGGCGCACTGTGTACGAATCTTCATATCTATATCTCCTTTATATAATATCATATATATCATCTATATATCTAAACATATCTCATTTATTATCATATATCTTCTATCCCATATTTAGTCTGATGCATGTTATTTGGTTTATTTTAGAACAATTTTGGCGCATTGAGGTATTTCACCTATCTCAAGCAGTGCGCTGGAGTTCGCCGTGTAGCGTAATCCTGGTTGGCGCCTAATTTGTTTTTTGCAATTTTTTCTGCTTCCAGATGTTTGCGTCCTCATTTAACTTAACATTGCACTAAACACTCCAGTCCGCCCATACCTAGGAAAAGCCTATGGTTGATTGCGTAAAATGTGCAACCCAAATGCTACTTGCACACTGCCGTGTGCCGCACAGCGTAGCATACATGCCTATCTTTTTCCCTATCTTTTCCCGCTACGGAGGCGGTACGGGTGCCGCACCAGTACTGTCCGTATGGCGCCGTGAGCCATAGAAGTGTATGGGGGACGTATAAGCTAGCCGTTATACGTCGGCCGTGTATAAAGTCCCCCATACTTTGTTTGAATCAGCCTAAAAGGTTTAAAAAAAAAAAAAAAAACCAAAGCCGCTGAGACTACCAAACAAACAAATAGAGGGCACCAACGGCAGCAAAACAAAGGAAAAATGGTGATAATGACTCCCGGTGCATATAATCAGTTTCTGCATCACTCACTTGTTGTGTAACAACACCAGCATGTGGAACTCTACGGCAGTCTCCGGGTACATCCCCGATAGGCTCCATAGTTTGTTCTTAAGTGGGAATTTGTCCATAAGTCAAAACGTATACTTTATAATTGTAGATTCAGTGACAATTGGAGTTCAATTTTTTTGCTGTAATTGGGGGACCAAGGCATCATCCATAAGCTTCATTTACAGACCCCTACAAGCTTGATCATTGCAGTCTGGGACTGCATTAACATCCAAGAGCTTCACCAGAGGGTCACGGGGCATAGAGGTCCGTCTGCTTAACTAAGAGAGTTCATCTGTAAGGGTGCTGCCACACACATGGCATTTTGAACCCATTTTTTTTGGTCTCGTTGTTTTTAAGCGTCCATTTGAAAACGCATACCGTTTTTGACCAGTTTTAAATTAAGACAATTGGTAAACCTGTCAAAAACTGATGCATTTCAAAAAAAAACCATGCGTTTTGACAACTGTTTTAAAAACGTACCAAAACGGTTCAAAACGCCATGTGTGGCAGCACCTCGAAGTCAGGTGTCCTTTAAGGGTAGGGGACCACGCCTGTATCAGAAAAGGGGTGGATATCAGTGATATCAGGAATCTCCATTCAAGGAGGTTTAAGGAGCATCAACTTAAGAAACATCTATAAATCCGGAGCCCGACTGCTGCTTGCAGTTATGAGGTTTTGAGGACATATATTATTTCACAACCAAATCTGAAAAAAGAGTTACGATTATGTTATAACAATTCTATAAAGTGAGAAACGTACAGTCTCTGGACACTGATCATGATGAGCAGGTCAGCGCGGCTGGCCCATGGTTCCCTTCCGTGGCCCGCTCGTGGCCTCCGCTGCGCTGAGATATCGGTTCCCATGCAGATTGTGAGCAGAAGACTACGACGTTTGTTGGGAAAACGTGTTATAAGGTTTTGGAGAAGTTCTGATTTCTATATTTGCTCACCACAGATGTGGAAATTGGTCTCTCTCTTACATTTTTGAACAGAACCTCTATACACTAGTGAAGAAGAGGAGAGAGATGACAAAAGAGCAAACATGACACTTTTATACTACGACATCTTCTGCAGACGTCCAAACCATACTTTAGTCCTTATCTGACCCGATCATAATAACAGCACAGTAATCATGGTCCCAGCACCATTCCCCCGCCGATGCCCCCATGTGTGATAACACTATGACCTGCAGTTTATACTTTGGCCTCATTTATCAACAAGTTCTGAGACAAAACTGTTCTAGTTCTCATGGCAACCAATCAGAGCTCTTATTTTTATAAACTTGCTGTGTGAAAATGAAGCTGATCTCTGATTGGTTAGCAATTTACAACAGTTTTGCTCTCAGACACTTTTGAGGAAACTCCCTCATTGTGGGCCATTTACTTACCCTGTCATGTCGCGATCCAGTGGCGCCTTCTCCATCGGGATTCGGGGTCTTCCGGCGATTCACTAAGGAAGTTGCGCCCTGATGTCCCACCAGGTGTCACTGCTCGCTGAAGTCCCCGGAGTTCACTTCCAATCCTGGTGCAGGTAATGAGCTGTCAAGCGACACATTTTTTAAAAAAAAATGTCACGGCTTTCCCTAATCCGTCGGGTTCCCAGTGGCCACTCCCCAGATTTCCGTCGCATGAAAGCTGCGCCGATGCGCACAGTCCTGGGGCAATTTAGGGAAACCTGTGCATAATTGGAAAATACGCAAAACCCCAGGGACGAAATGAGCGAATTGGAACCCTAGTAAATGACCCCGCATGGTGTATTATGTCAGGTGCATATATAGAGCTGGAGGAGCAGAGTAATTGTACATAGTGTCCTAATCTGCAGGCAGCATGTTATACGATCAGGAGAGCTAAGCAATTGTACATAGTGTCCTATCTGCAGGCAGCATGTTAGAGATCAGGAGGAGCTAAGCGATTGTACATAGTGTCCTATCTGCAGGCAGCATGTTTAGATCAGAGAGCTGAGCAATTGTATATTGTGGCCTATCTGCAGAGCAATTTATAGATCGGAGGAGCGAGGCAATTTGTACAACATTGTCTATCTGAAGGCAGCATGTTATAGAGCAGATGAGCTGAGGACGATTGTTATAGTGTCCTATCTCATGCAGCGTGTATAGAGCAAGGTAGCTGGCAGATTGTACATAGTGGCACATTTACTTAGAAGTTGGGAAACTGCAACAAAAAGAGCTTTTCTGTGTAGAATACTGTGTGCCGCACTAGATTTTGCACCAGGAAATCATTAATCTGGTGCTTCCCCAGCTGACAGCCTGAACGGCTGAGCATATTGTAATATGTCCCTATCCAGGCAGCATGTATAATCAGAGGAGATGAGCAGAGTTTTGTACATGGTGCCCTATCTGCAGGCAGCATGTTATAGGCGTATATCCTGATATATTGTACATAGTCCCTGTCTGTACGCAGCATGTTTATATAGCAGGAGAGCTGGTTCCTCCTGCTTCTATGCATCTGCCCGCATAAGGACACTAACCCAGATATAAAAAAGTGAGACAAACTGAGTGCAGAGAGGGCCAGATAATTGAGGACTGGCACATGGCTTTCAAATACTCTGACGCATCCTGCAATGCTTGGGAAGTCTCACCATCTTTTTTTAAGGGCAACTTTAAAACATACACAGGCAACATAATTCGTCCATCATCGTAATCATGTGTTGAAAACTCCAATTAAGCAATACACAGTCCCGCCGCGACGACACTGGCACACACAGAAAACAAAAACTGGCATGCCCAGATCTGGGCACTATAACAATTAGCTCCGCTCCTCCTGCTCTATAACATGCTGCCTTAGATAGACACATGTGATCTGCTCAGCTGCTCATGCCTCATACCTGCTCCTACAGGAAGGACACATGTAACAATCCTGCTCACTCCTCCTGCTCTATACCATGCTGTCTGCAGATAGTACACTGTAATGCAATCTGCTCAGCTCCTCCTGCTCTATACCATGCTGTCTGCAGATAGGCCTCTATGTAAATCTGAAATCTCTCAGCTCCTCCTGCTCTATAACATGCTACCTGCAGATAGGACACTAGTAAGAATCTTGCGTCACTCCTCTGCTCATAACATCTGCCCTGCAGATAGAACTATGTAAGATCTGCTCAGCTCCTCCTGCTCTATAACATCTGCCTACTAAGGACACATTACAATTGCTCAGCTCCTCCTGCTCTACTATAACATGCTGCTGCATATAGGACCTATGTCAATCTGCTCAGCTCCCCTGCTCTATAAATGCTGCCTGCCGATAGGACACTATACCATCTGCTCCGCTTTCTCCTGCTCTATAACATGCTGCCTGCAGATAGATCCGATGGGCCACCTTTATCACTTTTTGTGCGTAGTGTAGTGTGTAGTAGCTGCGCCTACATTCTGCCACTGTTTTGCCCGAATTATCACAGCTACAACCATCTCATGATAGTTTTAAGTTTCCTGCCTCTATTATCACTGTACTTTAAAACGTTTAGGCGCACTTTTGGCGGTCAATGTTAGATGCATGCACTTACATGTCAATCTCCTGCTACAAGCCCTCTCTGCTCTCCCACTCCCGAATGAAGATAACACTCACAGCAGCACCCGGTGTGTGACACCCGCACCAGTGACCTCCTCAGCAGTGGGCTCTCCTGGAGTGGATCCCCCATGCTGGTCTCCTGCTGCACCCCTGTAATTCTTGCCCAGTAATCCCCCTCAATACTGTTGCAGAATTACATAGGGACCCTTGTCAGTAGTATCTGCAACATTATGCAAACTTGCTGTGGCTCCAGTAGTTTGCAGAATATTTTGTAAATAGAAGGTGATGAACTGTAATAGAGTCGCAGCTCCTGTCTGCAATGTATCTAATGTCTGTAATTATCCATTCTAGTGTCTGCGAGTATTCATGTCTTATTATCTGTCTTAGTGTCTGCCGAGTGCTGCATGTCTGTATGATCGTTCTAGTGTCTGCAGTGGTCCTTATGATCTTTGCTGCTAGAAATGACTGTTCTGCAAGGGGCTCAGTGCTTTCTGCTCCCAGATAACGCCCACCTTCTCTGGCTGGAGTGTTTTGCGCCCGTTTTTGAAGCCTAAATGAAAACGTTGCAGAGTGGGATGAATATCATTAGGCGCACAAAACATCTGGATTGGTAGATGATGAGGGAAAGCTTTTATTTTTTTGCTGCAGCGGCTAGTTTGGCGTTTAATCGCAAAATGGCGCAAAAACTGTGGCGCCTGAATGAAAAGGCCAAAAACAACAGAAAACCCGAGTGATACATGTGGCCCTATGTACAATCGGCTTCAGGTCCTCCTGCTCTATATCAATTCTTTCATACAGATGTGAACTATATACATCTCCTCTGTCTTCCCATGCTCTATAACATTCGGTCTACAGATTACACTGTCATTTACTGTGACAGGTCCCCTATCAATCCCTTGTCGCTCATGCTAGGGCTTACACATTAGGCTGGATTCACAACAACGACCGGTGCCTTGCCGACCACGCACGTCGGGCACATCTGCAGCGCGCGGGAAGGGGAGGAGGAGCGCTTCTCACCCGCCCCTCCCCTCTCCAGAGGTATACAGGCGCACGGCGCCGTCTGGCCCTGAAAAGATGGACATGGTCCTATCTTTTCTTTAAACCTATGAGCTGGCTCGGATTAACATTGACATCAAGTGCTGCAGCCTATCACTGGCCTCAGATACAGACATACTGCTGCCCGCTATCCATGGCCTCAATACGGACAATCCTGCTGCAGCCTATCACTGGCCTCATATACATGACATGAGTGCTGCAGCTATCACTGGGCCTCACTACAGACATCATGCTGCAGCCTATCACTGGCACTAAATCTACAGATCAATCAGTGCGTCAGCACTATCACTGGCCTCAACTACATGACATCAGTGCTGCAGCCTATCATGGCCTCAACTACATGACATCAGTGCTGCAGGCCTATCAGGGCCTTCAACACATGACATAGTCGAAGCAGTGAGTCATTTAGCTGAGGCCAGTGATAGCTCGCAGCAGTGATTGTCAGTAGCTGAGGCCAGGATAGCTAGGAGCAGTGATGTCATGTAGCTGAGGCCAGTGATAGGCTGCAGCAGTGATGTCATGTAGCTGAGGCCAGTAATAGGCTGCAGCAGTGATGTCATGTAGCTGAGGCCAGTAATAGGCTGCAGCAGTAATGTCATGTATCCGAGGCCAGTGATAGGCTGCAGCAGTGATGTCATGTATCCGAGGGCCAGTGATGGCTGCAGCAGTGATGTCATGAGCATCCTATGTTTGGGCCCACAGGAGATGATAATTTATCATATACACTCACCGGCCACTTTATTAGGTACACCATTCTAGTAACGGGTTGGACCCTTTTGCCTTCGAAACTGCCTCAATTCTTCGTGGCATAGATTCAACAAGGTGTGAAGCTCCTAGAGAATTTGGTCCATATTGACATGATGTGCATCACACAGTTGCCGCAGATTTGTCGGCTGCACATCCATGATGCGAATCTCCCTTCCACCACATCCCAAAGATGCTCTATTGGATTGAGAACTGGTGACTGTGGAGGCCATTTGAGTACAGTGACCTCATTGTCATGTTCAAGAAACCAGTCTGAGATGATTCCAGCTTTATGACATGGCGCATTATCCTGCTGACAAGTAGCCATCAGATGTTACAGGGTACATTGTGGTCATAAAGGGATGGACATGTCAGACAACAATATTCAGGTGGGCTTGGGTTGCAACGATGCTCAATTGGTCCAAGGGGCCCAAAGAGTGCCACAGAAAATATCCCCACACCATGACACCACCAACCCTGAACCGTTGATACAAGGAGGATGGACCATGCTTTCATGTTGTTGAGCCAAATTTGACCCTACAATCCAAATGTCGCAGCAGAAATGAGACTCATTAGACCAGGCAACGTTTTTCCAATCTTCTACTGTGCAATTTGTGAGCTTGTTGCAAATTGTAGACCTCAGTTTCCTGTTCTAGCTGAAAGGAGTGGCACCCGTGTGGTCTTCTGCTGCTGTAGCCCATCGCCTCAAAGTTCGACGTATGGCGTTCAGAGATGCTCTCTGCCTACCTTGGTTGTAACGGTGCGAATTTGAGTCACTGTTGCCTTCTATCAGCTCGAACAGTCTGCCCATTCCCTCTGACCTCTGGCATAACAAAGCATTTCCGCCCACAGAATGCCGCTCACTGGAGTTTTTTCTTTTTCGGACCGTTCTGTAAACCCTTGAGATGGTGTGCGTGAAAACCCAGTAGATCAGCATCTCTGAAATATCAGACCAGACCTCTGGCACCAAAACAACCATGCCACGTTTCAAAGGCCTCAAATCACCTTTCTTCCCCATACTGATTGCTCGGTTTGAACGGCAGGAGATTGTCTTGACCATGTCTAATGCCTAAATGCACTGAGTTGCCGCCATGTGATTGGTGATTCATGAAAAAGTGTGGCCTCAGATACATGACATTACTGCTGCAGCCTATCACTGGCCTCAGATACATGACATTACTGCTGCAACCTATCACTGGCCTCGGATACATGACATCAGTGCTGCAGCCTATCACTGGCCTCAGATACATGACATTACTGCTGCAGCCTATCACTGCACTCAGATACATGAATGACTGCTGCAGCCTATCACTGGCCTCAGATACATGACATACTGCGGCCCGCTATCACTGGCCCGGATACATGACATCAATGCTGCAGCCTATCACTGGCCTCATATACATGACATTACTGGCTGCCGCCTATCACGGGCCTCACTACGGACATCACTGCTGCCCTATCACTGGCCTCATCTACATTACATGAGTGCTCAGCCTATCACTGGCCTCAACTACATGACATCAGTGCTGCAGCCTATCACTGGCCTCAACTACAACATCAGTGCTGCAGCCTATCATGGCCTCAACACATGACACAGTGCTGCAGCTATATGGCCCAACTAATGACATCAGTGCTGCAGCCTATCAGTGCCTCAACTACATGACATAGTCTGAAGCAGTGATCATTAGCTGAGGCCAGTGATAGCTCGCAGCATTGATGTCAGTAGCTGAGGCCAGTGTAGGCTGCAGCAGTGATGTCAGTACTGAGGCCAGTGATAGGCTGCAGCAGTGATGTCAGTAGCTGAGGCCAGTAATAGGCTGCAGCATTGATGTCATGTAGCTGAGGCAGTAATAGGCTGCAGCAGTAATGTCATGTTATCCGAGGCCATTGATGGCTGCAGCAGTGATGTCATGTATCCGAGGCCAGTGATGGCTGCACAGTGATGTCATGTGCATCCATGTTTGGTCCTACAGAATGATAATTTTCTATATACACTCACGGCCACTTTATTAGGTACACCATTCTAGTAACGGGTTGGACCCCCTTTGCCTTCAAACTGCCTCAATTCTTCGTGGCATAGATTCAACAAGTGCTGGAGCTCCTCAGAGATTTGGTCCTATTGACATGATGTGCATCACACAGTTGCCGCAGATTTGTCGGCTGCACATCCATGATGCGAATCTCCCTTCCACCACATCCCAAAGATGCCTATTGGATTGAGAACTGGTGACTGTGGAGGCCATTTGAGTACAGTGACCTCATTGTCATGTTCAAGAAACCAGTCTGAGATGATTCCAGCTTTATGACATGGCGCATTATCCTGCTGACAAGTAGCCATCATATGTTACAGGGTACCATTGTGGTCATAAAGGGATGGACATGTCACAACAATACTCAGGTGGGCTTGGGCTTGCAACGATGCTCAATTGGTACCAAGGGGCCCAAAGAGTGCCAAGAAAATATTCCCACACCATGACACCACCACATCCTGAACCGTTGATACAAGGCAGATGGACCCTGCTTTCATGTTGTTGAGCGCAAATTCGACCCTACAATCCAAATGTCGCAGCAGAAATCAGACTCATTAGACCAGCACCGTTTTTCCCATCTTCTACTGTGCAATTTCGATGACTTGTTGCAAATTGTACCCTCATTTTTCCTGTTCTAGCTGAAAGAGTGGCCCCCGTGTGTTCTTCTGCTGCTGTGTCCCATCGCCTCAAAGTTCGACGTACTGTCGTTCAGAGATGCTCTCTGCCTACCTTGGTTGTAACGGTGGTGCAATTTGAGTCACTGTTGCCTTCTATCAGCTCGAACCAGTCTGCCCATTCTCCTCTGACCTCTGGCATCACAAGGCATTTCCCGCCACAGAACGCCGCTCATCTGGATTTTTTTCTTTTTCTGACCGTTCTCTGTAAACCCTTGAGATGGTTTGTGCGTGAAAATCCAGTAGATCAGCATCTCTGAAATACCAGACCAGCCTTCGGCACCAACAACCCTGCCACGTTCAAAGGCCTCAAATCACCTTTCTTCCCCATACTGATGCTCGGTTTGAACTGGCAGGAGATTGTCTTGACCATGTCTACATGCCTAAATGCACTGAGTTGCCGCCATGTGATTGGCTGATTATAATTAAGTGTTATCAAGCAGTTGGACTTGGTTTACCTAATAAAGTGGCCGGTGAGTGTATATGCTATATAAGACATTGGCAGGCCTTATCATTGCAACAGTTGCTTGATTCTCATCTTTTCGCCCTGGTGTATAAAAATGGCTTGCCTCTGCTCTTTTCTCCTACTTCTCATACATCTGCCTGCAGATAGGACAACGTATGTTCATCTTGAGTACTCCTCCTCCTATAACATGCTCTCCTCTCAGTTAGGACATATGTAAATCTGCTCTCGTCTCCTGCCTATAACATGCTGTTCCCGCAATAGTGACTACCTAGTACACTCTGCTCACCTCCCCTGCTCTATAACATGCCTGCCTGCGATAGACACTATGTACACTCTGCTCGCTACTCTCCTGCCTATACACATGCTGCCGCTCTGCATAGATAGGACACAGGTACAATCTGCTCACGCTCATCTTGCTCTATACTCTACTTTTATACCTAAAATGGTTAATAAAGATTAAAATTTTTTAACCATCAATGAAATATGCTGAATTTATATCCCCCTCAGCTCTCTGCCCCCCTGGTTGCTACTTACCTGGAGACTGGCTGTTAAAGTGATGGTCCATCTTATCAGATGCCGTCCCACAATATTAGAAGCTAGACAAATCGTGACAGTGTCTGTTAATTTTCGAGCCTCATCACACTAATCACCACGTCCTCCTGTGTATCCTGCGCCTGCCGAACTCGCTGTAAATGGACTTGTTCTTCCATCTGAGCAACTATGAACAGAAAAGCGCAATTAGACTGAATAAAGTTAATAAATATTCAAACCTAATTTTAACTTGTGTGTGTACACGCAGAATGTGGCCCAGTAAGGAGTTTCTTCTCAGTCCTCACTTGTATTGGAACACAGAAGCCATGTAATAGCTGGTAATTAATGTCTTCCCTTCGATTGTGCATTTTATTTCATGCGACCATTACACTTGTAACTGCTTCCAATAACGATGGCGTGCCTGAAAATTGGAACATCACACATGTTCTACTGCCAATATGCTACAGTTACTCCTCCTCCCTGTACATGACCTCTATATAGATTCCACTGACCCATCATTACATCACCTGCAATAGTGAACTGTCACACTTATCCTCCCCCCCTCCATCCGCAATGACCTCTATATAGATTACCTGACCCATCATTGACATCACTACTGACAATAATGATGTCACAGCTTACTCCTCCCTCCCTGCCCTACAATGACCTCTAGTATAGATAACACTGACCCATCATACATCACACTGACAATAGATGATGTCACAGCTTATCTCCTCCCCCTCCCTGTACAATGACCTCTATATATGATTACACTGACCCATCAGGTTACATCACTACTGACACATAGATGATGTCAACAGCTTACTCTTCCTCCTCCCTGTACAATGACCTCTATATAGATAACACTGACCATCTTACATCACTACTGACATATATGATTCACAACTTATCTCGCCCCTCCCTGTCAATGACCTCTATAGTAGATACACTGATCCTAATTACATCACTACTGACAATCGAATGATGTCACAGCCCTTATCGCCTCTCCCTATCTCCCTCCGCCCGCTGACAAATGACCTCTATATAGATTACACTGATCCATAATTACCTCATACCTGACAATATGATGATGTCACACTTATCTCCTCCCCCTCCCTGTACAATGACCTCTATATGATTTACATGACACATACATGACCTATTACATCAACTACTGACAATAGATATGGTCACCAGCTTTCTCTCCTCCCCCTCCCTGTACATGACTCTTTATGATAACTGACACATCATTACATCACACTCTGACAATAGATGTGTTCACACGCTTATCCTCTCCCTGTACATGACCTCTATATATGTAACACTGACCCCTCATTACATACACTACTGACAATATGCGACAGTTATCTCCGTCCCCCTCCCTGTACATGACCTCATATAAACACTGCCCATCATTACAATCACTACTGACAATAGATGATTCCAACAGCTTCAGCTCCTCCCCCCTCCCTTACAATGACCTCTATATAGATACCACTGACCCATCATTACAATCACGACTGACAATAGATGATTTCACAGTTATCCCCTCGCCCTCTCCTGACAAGACCTCTATATAGATACACTGACCCATCCATACATCACTCTACGTGACAATGAGATATGTCGACAGTTTTTTCTCCCTCCCCCTCCCTGTACAATGACCTCTATTGATAACACTGCCCATCATTACAATCACTAACTGACATAAGATGATGTCACAGCTTATCTCCTCCCCTCCTGTACATGACCCCTACGGAAAAAAACTCAAAATAGAAATAAATCATAGAATTTTTTTTGTTTAAAGCTTACCAAACAACTTTATTGTCAACAGACAGGAGGCACTAGTTTCTGAATTGTTTGCATGAAAGTATATGTCCCGTCTCATTTGCATTCATACGGTAATAGAGTCAGGATGCTTTGGTGTCTATAAAGGTAAAAAACATAAAAAACATTTTTATTTGTATTCAGTGAGGAAAGTTATCAGAACCCTAGGCATACTAATGAACTTGATATCAGTACAAGTGGACACAGATGGTAGAGGATCATCACCCCTTGCCCCCACACTTAGGTGTCTTACAACCATGACCATCAATTGGCAGTACTGTCCTTTACCAATAAGTAGACTGTTAAAATCTTCGTCTTTTGACGTCATTTTCTAACAAAATTTACATTTGTAGACAACTGTGCACGATCTGTTGGTTTTCCTAAATGTAACTACAGACGTATGGGTACCATTCACACTGGTATGCCTCTTCCCCCTCTCCATAGAAAAGGCGGCACACGGTGCGCACCATCGAGAAAGATAGCGCATGCGCTACTCTTTGACGTGTAACGTTGGTCAGAAACACATTGGGCACATTGTCTAAGGTGTCGTCGGACGCATGTTCCATCGGGTTTGACACATTTTTTTCCGTTTTGGCTCTGAATTGCCCCGTGATTTTTGGCTCACCGGATTGATTGTGGTGCATCGGCAACTGATTTCGGACAAACCGTCGGATTTAAAACCAAATTTGTCGCAATACAGCACGCACCATGCATCGGGAAGAGAAGGTGACGTCCGGCGGACCTCATCGGGGAAGTGACCATGCAGTGAAATTGGATGCACGACTATGTGATCGCGCGCCTCCGAATCTTCTCATCGACTTCCGGATCGCGCGCGTCAACAGACGGTAAGTGAATGGTGCCCCCATGTCTCTCCAAAGAGACTGCACCAAGGATTTGCTGTAGGATTATCCAAAGCACTCAGAGGATTATCCCCTATCCCACAACCACAGAGAGACCACAGAGATTACACATCAAATCCACTCTGCCATGCAGCAGAGCCCATCCATCGTCCGTCACAAAAGGATGCAGCTTTCCAGCCACACAGAGACCACTGTTCGGCTTGGCTGAAGATACTCCACCACAGCCAACCACTGACAGATCTGCAAATTCCCTCTAAGGATTTCTTACCAGCCGTGTTAACCTGGTGCCTTGTGTCTGCTGAGTTCTCTAATAAGAAACTATAGTTTGTTTTATTACAGCTCTTTCTTTTGCTTCACCCTGCCACCATGCATGGTTGGATGAGCGCTACCCTAGACTATAGACTACCAGTTACACAGATTTAGTTGCCACTCCAGTCCTTCCCACAGGATTCAACCTAGTTTTTGGCGACGCTGGCGCAGCCACCCACTAGATGGTGGAGCCCGATCACCGCCGGCGCACAAGTCAGAACTGCTCAGTAAGTAAAGATTATATTTTACATTGACAATCTAACCTGTAAAGGCCCCTATGCTCCCATTTTTGACAGAGAGCTAACATTCTTTAATATCCAGTAATTGTTTGTAGCCATTGCCCAGACACGTTTTCTCGGGTAAGCTTCGACGTCTAACACGCTCAGTTTCTTCACGACGAGACCCTGGTTGGGAATGCGTCTGAGTTCTTGATGTTGAAACATGCACAATAGGCTTTTTTCTGGAAAATAATATCACTTGACACAGGGCAGCTCTACATAGAGATCTGACAATTTTAGCATTACTGTTGATAGTGTAATCTGTTCCATCCTAAAATTTATAGACCCTCCAATGCTGGCATAAGGACTAACTAAATCACGCTAATTTACCTATAGATCCCAATAGATGGTGGCTGATGGAATGGGGTTTCTAAATAAAGGGATAGTGTAATCTTTTGTTTTGTAAGAAGAGGAAAATTATTTAAAGGGAACTGTCCAACCAGGTTTTTACAATCACTAAAACTTTGCTGCTCCCCCCAGTCGGATATAAATGGTCTTTTTGGATTCCCTCTTTATGTACATTTTTAACCCATTTACCTAGTAGAACATCTCCCTAAGTTCAGTTAAATATAACTCTTCTGACTCTTTTAATGAATGAGTCAAGTTAAAGGGGTTACTTGGATGAAATGGTCACTTCGAATACCCATATGCCTTGCTGTTCTATATACCTTTGCTTGGTCATATTAAAGAGAATAATTTTCCATCTTTCAGATCCACATTAGCTTTTGGTTGTTGATCTACAAAACTGGAGACGCAGACAGCTCGTTTATAAATGTCATAAACAGCAAAAGAGAAGTCTGGTTTAAACCAAGATGGCAGAGTGTACCAGAATCGATTGGGCAAAAAGTAAGTCAACATAGCAAAAGTTGTGTACACAGTGGAATAATACCCAAATAGAAGACAGACAACATAAGAGACTAATAAACCGCAACCTCTACGTGAAACTGCTTGGCAGTGTTTATAAAGTTGATCCAGACGCCGCCCCCACCTGACTGGTTCGCCCATCTGTCCATCACATGAGTCACAGCTGGGACATAAACTGAGCTCTAAATGAACCACCCACTTTCCCAGGGAACTGACCTAAAAAGTAATTAATTTAAAGTCTCCAACAGAGCAGCACTGGTAGTAAATCACTAGTACAGAAGACTGTAACTTTATTCATCCAAAGGGTTTCTGTAGCATCGTGCAGTGCTACCAGGGGAGGTGCTTTACCTTAGAGCTCTTTACTGCTACAAACTACACTGCTTTGTAACAGAACCCCTTCAATCTGCTCTGAGTACAACTGTATATCCATCAGAGTGTCTCTTTCAAGGAGAAAAACTATTTCAGGATATGTTCCCAACTTGAAATCCAGTCAGATAAATCAAATAACACTTTCTTAGTCTCTTCAATACGTCAAATTTTCAACAAAAGAAAGTAGTGTCCATGGACAGCTCCACCACTGCCATTATAATACGCTAAAATTGAGCGCATATTTTAAAAACGTGAAGTTCAACGCCAAGCACATGCTTGGTCCCAGTTTCACTTGTTCCAGCTTCTTCTGGGGTTTTACACCTTAGGCTTGTATCATACCTCCGGAACCGTGCTATCCGTAGTACCACGCAGGATGTCTGCTACAGCTGTCCACCGAGTAGAAGAGAGTGTGGGCTGTGCAAATGAGCACCTTCCCCAATGGAACCTTGGGTTAAAGGTTATTCACTACAAGCCCATGTATCTTGAACCCATCAATTTATGATTGTGGGGTTTTTGTGTGAATTTAGGATTGGTCCCATATTTGACAGTATTTTTTTTATTTTCCATCCTTTTCCCACGTCACATGTTCATTCTAACATCATGAGCTCTAGTTTCCAGTACCTAATCAACTTGAAGGTTTGCAGATCTTGTGCGTGATGGTTTTTGGTTCCAGCAACGCAGGTTGTGTTTCCACTGTCTTCCTAGGACCACGTCGGATACTAGGATGGAAGTTATGGTCCAAATGCCATCAACAAAGAATGTGTTCATTTCTGTCTCTTTTCGAGCGATAGAAGATAAATGTTATTACTCATAAAAGCCAATTTATATAAAACACTGCGAAAAATTTTTTAACTATTTATTTTAGACCCTGACCACTTGTTCCCCTCACTTCAGATTGTTAACATTTTTGGCCTCAGATACATGACATTACTGCTGCAGCCTATCACTGGCCTCAACTACGGGACATCACTGCTGCAGCCTATCACTGGCCTCATCTACATGACATGAGTGCTGCAGCCTATCACTGGCCTCAACTACATGACATCAGTGCTGCGCCTATCACTGGCCTCAACTACATGACATCAGTGCTGCAGCCTATCATTGGCCTCAACTACATGACATCAGTGCTGCAGCAGTGATGTCATTTAGCTGAGGCCAGTGATAGGCTGCAGCAGTGATGTCATGTAGCTGAGGCAGCAGTGATGTCATGTAGCTGAGGCCAGTAATAGGCTGCAGCAGTGATGTCATGTAGCTGAGGCCAGTAATAGGCTG